>CAUYON010211089.1:0-10735 GCA_963573935.1 Arctocebus calabarensis | reverse complement strand
GTCTTTATATAGTGATCAAGGAAATGCCATGAAGGATATCTGTAACAGTATGATCAAAATATTTCTGAATGTATATGAATCGTGCCCTGTGATTGCACCAATGTACATAATTATGATTCAATAAAATTATTTTAAAAAATAATAATAATAATAATTCTAGCACTCTGAGAGGCCGAGGAGGGAGAATCACTCAAGGTTTGGAGTTTGAGACCAGCCTGAGCAAGAGTGAGACCCATCTCTACAAAAATAGAAAAACTAGCCAGATGTTGTGGTAGTCCCTGCAGTCCCAGCTACTCAGGAGGCTGAGGCAAGAAGATCACTCAAACCCAGGAGTTGGAGGTTGCTATGAGCTATGTTGAGGCCACAGCACTCTAATCTGGGGCAACAGAGAAAGACTCTGCCTCAAAAAAAATTGTTTTAAAATAATATAATAAATAAATAACATCTGTAAGTACTGAGATGGAATGATTTTGGGGAATATATTGTTAATTTTTTTTTTTTTTTTTTTGCAGTTTTTGGCCAGGGCTGACTTTGAACCCACTACCTCCAGTATATGGGGCCAGTGCCCTACTCCTTTGAGGCACTGCTCTATATTGTTAAATTTTGAAAAGCAAATAAAAGAAAGCAAAGCAGGCTCAGCACCTGTAACACAATGGTTACAGTGCCATCTACATATACCGAGGGTAGTGGATTTGAACCCAGCCTGGGCCAGCTAAACAATGACAACTGCAACAAAAAATAGCCAGACGTTGTGGCGGGCACCTGTAGTCCCAGCTACTTGGGAGGCTGAGGCAAGAGAATCGCTTAAGCCCAAGACTTTGAGTTTGCTGTGGGCTGTGACACCACAGCACTTTACCAAGGGTGACACAGTTGAGACTCTGTCTAAAAAAGAAAGAAAGCAAAGCATGAGCTTATTTGTGTAATAAAGTACATATTTTTATATACATAGAAATGCCTGAAAGGGACATATCAAACTGCCAACAACAGCTACCTATATAGAGCAGTAAGGACCTTTACCCTGTTCTACTTCACTTCTGTATTGTAATTTCTCAAATAGAAGAATGCTTTTATAATAAACTTTCTTTAAAATTTCTATAAGTTGGCACCAATTTTCCATCCTAAACTCACGCATACCTAAAATATTAATTTTTAAGAATCCATAAACATACAGAAAGTGAGTATATACGGTGTCTCCCATCAGGCCAGAGAGAATCAGATGCTTCTTGGTACAGTCATAGACGGGCAATTCCACGCCAACAACAATAGCAGCCCTCTGAGCGGTAAGGGACACCCCCTGGGTAAAAATATTAATAATAATAAAAATGATTCCGATATGCCTCTGTAGAACAAGCTTTGCATATGTGCAAAAGTTCTATTCCACAAACTATGACCACTTTTTATGGTTTCCTACTTGTAGCCAGAAACATAGAATAATAGAAAGAAAAAGACCACAGGGCAAGAACTCAAAAGCTCTGAAGTCTAATTCTGATGCTGGTGCTAACTGTCCAACCTCGAGCCAGATCATGGCCAGGACAAGTCACATCTCAGAGCCTCAGGTTTCCTTGTACAAGCTGAGGGATCATACCGAATGATCTTCAGGCTCGATTTGATGAACTGATAAGTCAGTAGAATACTCGGAAATAGCACTCCGCACCAGCATTTGCCTAATAACATAGACTTCACTAACAGCCATGGAATCATATAAATCAAAGTACCCAATGTAACATAGAAATCGTTTCCAGAAGAATTTGGGGGGTGGAGAAACAAATGATAAAACAAACAAAAAATAAAGCGCTCAAAAACTTAAACATCACAGAACTTCTTATACATGACTTATCCAAAAAGTACTTTAAACTCATGCCATATTCCTTATACTCCATTTTACAGACAGGAAATTAAGGAAGAAGATATTTTCATGGACAGATGATGCTATTCTTTTTCCTTTACTTCATTAGGCCACTTGGATTAAAATAAAGGGCTGGGCTCAGCGCCTGTGGCTCAACAGGCTAAGGCGCCAGCCATATACACCTGAGCTGGCAGCCGGGCCCGCCAAACAACAATGACGGCTGCAACCAAAAAATGGCCAGGTGCTGTGGCAGGCGCCTGTAGTCCCAGCTAGTTGGGAGGCAGAGGCAGGAGACTCCCTTGAGCCCAGGAATTGGAGGTTGCTGTGAGCTGTGATGCCACCGCACTCTACCCAGGGTGACAGCTTGAGGCTCTGTCTCAAAATAAATAAATAAATAAATATAAAATAAAATAAAATAAAGGGCTGGAAGTAGGAAAAATTAATTCAAAAAAGGAAAAAAGAACTAAGTCAGTGGATCCATTCTTCAAGCTCACCTTCCACAGTCCTCTTGTTCCCTCCTGCTGGTAAATGTTAATGAAGTTGCCAATCATTCCCCCTTGAATGGTGTTGTTCTGTGCTTGCATCCGTATCTAGAGATTATTTTAAAGATCAATGTGAGATGGTATAACGCCCCAGGTATAACTCTGAAAATCATTTAGTCTGTGGCTTAATAACTATTAACAGAAAAAATATATATAATATAAATATTACTATGGTTCTACTTTGGCATGTCCTCAGTAGAGTAAAAATGTATAAGGATTAGTCTTCAGAGCTCTGCAATATCCAAAAGCTCTGGCAGTGTCCCGAGAGTCCTACATACAGCAGTTCATGTCAGAAAAGAAATTAATTTCTTTTAAAAACTCTTTCCAGAAGGACAGAAAATAGTGTATTTCCCTATAGGTTAATCTGTAGGAGAGAAAATGACGGCAATTTGAAAAGAGTTAATATAATGAATAAGGGTTATCCAGCAAGAGTTTGGCAGCACAAAGCCCAGGCAAGCATTGCTCTTGTATTAGCTGCTCCAAGCCTCTACTGTTTCTAATCAGCTGAACCAAAAGATATGCAGGCCAGCTGGCCATGCGATGGCCACATGACACCCGTTACACTCTGTTACACTTGAACTTACTAGTAGAATCCACATAGCTGTGATTCTATTATAACAAATATTTGCATTTTTAAGAATGAAGGAATATGCACTATAAAGCTGGAGTTTTATTTTTGTTTAGGAAGCAAATACAAGGTATTTTACAGCTAACTTTTAAAGGAAACTCTCGGGCTACACCAAGATGAGAAAATAAACCAAGATAGAGGAACTGCCTTGCCATAAGCCTTGGGATGTTTAAGAAATATATAGTAGTATGGTTTTTTTCTCTAGCGTCCCTACCCCAACACAGGATAAACTTACGGCAAAAGTACCTGATACTTCCTCACACTTATTGTACCTTCACTATAGTGCCTATGTGTAGCATACCCAACACATTGCATTTTTATGCTTGTCAAAATCCTCAATTAGACTGAAGGCTCGCTAAAGGCAAGGTCTTTGTCTTATTCATTTTTGGATTCCAAGCATGTAGTACACCAACTGGTACACAATTAGAACAGTCATTTTCAATCAGTGTGCCATGAGAGGATCTTAGGGGTGCTGTGAAGAAAAAAAAAATTTTTTTTTTTGAGACAAGAGTCTCACTTTGTCACCCTGGGTCGAGTGCTATGGCATCACAGCTCACAGCAACCTCAACCTCTTGGAATTAAGTGATTCTCTTGCCTCAGCATCCCGAGTAGCTGGAACTACAGGCGCTCACTACAATGCCCGGCTATTTTTTTTTTTTTTTTGCAGTTGTCATTGTTGTGTTAGCTGGCCCAGGTCGGGTTCAAACCTGCCACCCTCGGTGTATGTGGCTGACACCCTACCCACTGAGCTATGAGTGCCACCCTACTGTCAAAATTTTTAAAGATTATTAATTAAATTATTTTAGAAAGAAGCTCAAAGCACAGTAAGTATATTTTTACTCTTCTTTTTTTTTTTTTTGATCAACATAATTTAAAGTGTGCCATGGAAGTTTAACTATAGGTTCAAGTGTGCTGTGAGATAAAAAGGTTGGAAACACTGAGAAGATAGAATACTAATTAATAATGGAGGAGGAAAAAGAAGAGGGAAGGTGGAGGAGGAATACTCTTAGAAGGCTCAAAAAGTAACTCGTGTCTGCTTTTTAGTTTGTTTGACTAGTTATTCCCTTGTCTTATTCCAACAAAAGGATTTAAGAAGGCTGAATCCCTAGTAGATATAACATTGAATATAATATATTATATGAATATAATAACTGAATCCCCAGTTAAATATAGCATTCATCTAATATGTTATATCTAACTGTGGTAAGTATTTTCATTTGTGTTTCCTGAAGCAAAATTAATGGATAAGAAAAAGCATTCAGAAAGTCACTAATAAGCAACCTAGATTTGTATAAAATTTATAGCCCATCTATATTTAATAAACCCATTAAAAAAAAGAAAAATTTTCTTTTTTTTTTTTTTTTTTGAGACAGAGCCTCAAGCTGTCACCCTGGATAGAGTGCTGTGGCATCACAACTCACAGCAACCTCCGATTCCTGGGCTCAAGCGAGTCTCCTGCCTCCACCTCCCAAGTAGCTGAGACTACAGGCCCCCGCCACAACACCTGGCCATTTTTTGGCTGCAGCCGTCATTGTTGTTTGGCGGGCCTGGGCTGGATTCGAACCTGCCAGCTCAGGTGTATGTGGCTGGCACCTTAGCCCTTTGAGCCACAGGCGCCGAGCGGAAAAAAGAAAAATTTTCAATGAAAAAAGAAATCTAATGCATCCTAGCCTAGCCTAAATGTTTTTTCTGCTCTATTGCTAAAATCCTAGTCTCCATAATGAGCTCTATTTGAGCTCATCTGTTTCAGTGGGAAATCCACTTAATGGATATTTTAAATTAGGAATTGGCGGCTCGGCACCTGTAGCACAGTGGTTATAGCAGCCACCGTGGAGGGTGTCAGGTTCGAGCCCAGCCCAGGCCAACTAAATAACTGCAACAAAAAAATAGCCAGGCGTTGTGGTGGTTGCCTGTAGTCCCAGTTCCTTGGGAGGCCGAGGGAAGAGAATTGCTTAAGCCCAAGATTTGAGGTTGCTGTGAGCTGTGATGCCACGGCACTCTACCGAGGGCAACATACTAAGACTCTGTCTCCAAAAAAAAAGAGGTGTCATGGCACTTAACTTATAAACAGATTCATGGTACGTTCATATGGTACATTCGCAGATTTTATTACTTTCTGAATGTTGTTCTCAACAAGCAAATGTGAAATGTGCCTATAAGATATGGATAGTACAACTTACTTTCAAAACATCAGTTGGATTAGCAATGGTTGAGGAAATGACTCCAGAGAGAATTCCACATATGACATTTATTGGTAAGGTTTCATCTGTAAACAACGACATATTATTTGATTTTCGTATAGAGAGCTCTTCCTGTGAGTTATTCAAAAATAGGTGTAACTCATTGACATATCACTTGTTCACCGCAAGCTAAATCTATGCTTCATGCATTAAGTAATTCTAAAAGCATTAGGAATTTTACTGGCTAAGGGATTTTGCTTAGCGAATTTCTTGTCTAAAAAGGAATGTGAATCATCACGCAAAGTGATCTACCAATTCACTTCTGTGTAGAAATGCAAACTACCATGATTAAGGGGTGGCATCTGGGAGGACAATACAAAAGATACACTGCCATGACAGAGCCTAGAGGCTGATTTGGCACAAAAAGTTTGTAAGTACATTGTACACATTTAGTTTGAAATATACTGAAGTATTTCCAAAGTATCTTAGCTTGTTCTCACAAAACACTGGCAGGTGCCTAGCCATTGTCAAAAAGAAATAGTTTTGTGGAACCAACCGGCCACAGAGTATCAGAATTCCAACTTATTTACTTTGTCTTTTTTTTAAAATTATACCACATTTTTACTGTAAGAATTCCAAGTTTTTAATACTAAGAAATGTACTCGCTGCTTTCCTGAAAAACAGATAACTCATATGATTTTAGAAAATTTTAAGTTGGATATAAAGGCAACAACATATCCTCTAGTCTAGGCATTTCAGAGCTGAAGACAACGAGTTAAAATGTTTGTGGAGGGCTCGGCGCCTGTGGCTCAACGGGCTAGGATGCCAGCCACGTACACCTGAGCTGGCAGGTTCGAATCCAGCCCAGGCCTGCCAAACCACAATGACGGTTGCAACAACAACAAAAAAAAATGGCCGGGTGTTGTGGCGGGCACCTGTAGTCCCAGCTACTTGGGAGGCTGAGGCAAGAGACTCGCTTGAGCCCAGGATTTGGTGGTTGCTGTGAGATATGATTCCACAGAACTATCTCCTGGGTGCAATCTTGAGGCTCTGTCTCGAAAAAAAAAAAAAAAAAAAAAAAAAGAAATCTCATCATGTTGAGTGTTACCCTTAACAAATATGAAGTAACCATCCTTATCTTTCCTTACTTTTGTTGGTTTAAAACCTATTGTATCTGTAAATAAAATTACAACACCTGCTTTTTTCTGATTTCCATTTGTCTGAATTATAGATGACCATCCCTTCACCCTGAGTCTATATTTATCTTTTAAGGTAAGATGGGATTCTCTTATGCAGTGGATATCTGGCCTGAGTTTTTGTATCTAGACAGCCAACTTGTGCCTCTTTAGAGGACAATTTAAGACATTTACATTATTTGAGAGTATTGATAAGCCTGGTAGTATTCTCCATATCAAGTTTTTCAAAAGTCCAGTGGGCATTTTTAATCCTTTCACTGCTGTGGAAGTTGGAATTTGATCAAAAGTTTCTGAGTCAGTTTACTTTGGTGGTAGCAGATTGTGCTGGTCATTATGGAGGATAGGTCTGAGAATATCCTGGAGAGCTGGGTTATTTGTGGCAAATTTCTTCAACATGTAAATGTCATTAAAGTATTTAATTTCTCCATCATAAATAAAATTCAGTTCAGCTAGATACAGGATCATAGATTCAATGTGATTTTGTTTTAGGAGGTTAAAGGTCAATGACCACCGTCTTCTATCTTGAAAAGTTTCAGCAGAGAAATCTGAAGTCATTCTAACATTCTTCCCCTTGTACATTATGGTTTTCTTATGTCTGGCTGCTTAATTAACTTTGGTGAAGTTAATTATAATGTGTCTGGGAGATACTTCATTTGGGTCGAGTCCTGGTGGGGTTCTGAATCTATCTGCTATCTGAATTGCAGAATTTCTTGCCATGTTTCACAAGTTCTCCTCGATTATCTCTTGAAGTAGAGTATCTTGGCCTTTTGAAGCAACCTGTCACCTTCAGGAATTCCTATAAGGCGAATATAAGCTTTTTTCAAATTATCCCACTGGTCTCTGAGAGAATGATCTGTTTTGGCTCTCTACTTCTTTTCTTCTTTGAGCTTTGGGAGCATTCAAAAGCTGTCTTCAATGTCAGAAATCTGTTCTTCTGCCTGCTCCATTCTATTACTGAGGGAATCTACTGTATTTCTCATATCTTGGAGGGCTGCAAATTCTTTTCATAATGTGTCAAAATCTTTGGTGATTTTGTTTTTCTTGAGACAACTTTTGAATTATTCCTAGAATTTCTAATTCCAACTTTACTTCCATTCTGTTAATTTTACTTTCCATCCAAATTCTAAACTCCATTTTTGACATCTCAGCCATTTGTTTATGAATGTTATCTTCTGGTGTGTCCTCCTTGCCTTTCCTTGGGGGAGTTGATCAACTCTGATTACTCATACTGTTGGAGATTTTCCGCTGATTCCACTCCATGATTATTTTTCACCATTTGGCTAGATGCGCAGATGAGGTGAAATTGTATTGGGGGCTCCTAGAGCAGTGATTAACCAGCCCTTTACCCAAGAGCTGGGACTGGTGACTGCAGCTTTTCTCCTACAACTTTTGCAAAGGACCCATAGATTACTATAGCCTGAGACACTGGGGACCTGCTTGGTGTGGTGGGGCTTAGTGGCTCTGTCTTGTTTTTAGCTGGTCTGTTTCCAATACTAGCGAATCAGGAACTCTGGTTTGAAGTCTCAGCTGTGGAGAAATACAAGCAACCAAGAAACCCCACCCCCTATGGGCAACACTTGGAAAAGGAAAAATCAAACCTTCCCACAACACAACCAGGGTACCACCTTGGATGGTGCTGAGGTGATTGGCCCAGGTCAAGAGTTCCACACCGATTGTCCCAGTCAATACCCAGTCACAAGTGGGAGAGGTCAAAAGGTCTCCAGCAACTAGTGGGCAGGGGTCTCCTGGCAACTTGAGTGTGACTCACTCCAGTCCATCATGGAGTCAGAATGGCCCACCCAGAAAATGAGTTAGTCTGGGAAAGTTGATGCCTCCTTCCCCACCTTGCACCTCTACCAAACCCAGTCACTGGTCTCCAGAGGGGGGTGACCCTGTTCCATCCAATAAGCAGATCCACCAGGGGTTTGCACCTGCCTGAGTCATAGGGAGATCTATGTTTCCTCTGACAGGTTGCCATTTTCTGCTACGAGCTGGCAGGGGGAGCTGAAGCCTGACTACCTCAGGTGCTTGGTGGAAGCTGGGGAGTTTCACTCAGTTCCAGCTCGCCCATGATTGATGTTGCCACCACTTACATTCACACAGAATTTACATGTCTGTCCTGGCTATATTCCCTTGCAGTCTAGGCAATATCTGAGTTCATAGAAACTGTGGCTCAGCCCCATTCTGTGCAGCTGCTATTGGGCCAATTCTCACAGAGTTGGCATCTCTGTCTTCCCTTTACCCCATGTTGGGGCAGCGCAGGTAGAGCTCACAATTGGCTCCCGTTTCCTGCCCCTCCCTGGCTGATGCCACTGCCATGCCTGCTTTTGTCCCAGCTATGCTCACCTGGGGACCAGGTGCATCTTGGGCTCACAAAAGCAGCAATTCTGACTCAGCCCCACCCTTGGAGTATGCTGCTTCTGAGTGCATGTATTCTAATCTTCCTGCCCCCTGCCATGCCCCACCCAGGCAGGTACCACCTCAGGCATACCCTTTGGCTATGGGGCTTGCGTTTCTGTCCCAGATCTGTTTCACCCATGGCTGCCACCAGAGTAAAGGCCTGGTTCCCTCTGGTTGCTAAGATAGGCAGGAAGTGTTTCTCCAAAATATCACCAGTGGTGTGAACCGTATTGTTCCCCACCTCCGCTGCTGTGCTATGACACAGGGCACCATTTCTCCCTCTCCTGTGTGGCTCCCTCACTCCACAGTCCCTCCTTTACACTTGTACCACTGATTCAGCACAGACTTGTAATAGCCTATACCATGTCCACACCTCTCGAGAAAATGCCGAGGAATCTTAACTCCATGGGGGACAGGCTTTCAGACTTGAGGGTTAGAGTGGAGGGGAATACTGTGAGTTTAGAATTGCGAGTAAAGTGTATGTTAAGTTTTATGCCTGGTGGGAGAGTGCCATGGCACACTGGTGGGTCCTCTCTGGGGAAGGAGTTCTGGTTTTTAGAGGGTCTCTCTTGTGTGATAAAATAATAGGAGATCTAAACTCTGCTCCCTTGTTTGTGTTTGTAGAAAGTATAGTGTGAGCCATTCTCATGAGGGAGGGGACTCCTGCTGCTTGACAATGGGTTCTGTACTTATTATTTGTTTCCTTGGGGTCGTAGCTCACCTCAGCATGGTTGATGTGCACTCTTCAATCTTGTCTCTTGGCTCAGCTCCAAATCATCAGCTTACTTGCTAAAAACACTCCTCTGGATAGGAGCCTCTGTGGAAAGCTGGCTCCAATCCTCACTCTCTGTTATGATTTTTTTTTTTATTAAATCATATCTGCGTACATTAGTGCAAGCAAGAGGTACAATGTGCTGTTTTAATATACAATCTGAAATGTTTTCATTAAACTATTTAGCATACCCTTCATGGCATTTTCTTAGTTATTGTATGAAGACGATTGTATTCTGCATTTAGTAAGGTTCGCCTGTACCCTTCTAAGGCACCAGAGGTGTGGCCCCACCAATTACCCTCCCTCCATCCCAATCTCTCTCTTCCCCTCCCTTTCCATATTCTTGTGCTATAGTTGGGTTATAGCCTTCATATTAAACCTTTAAATTAGCTTCATAGTAGGTCTGAGTACATTGGAAACTTTTTCTTCCATTCTTGAGATACTTTGCTAAGAAGAATATGTTACAGCTCCATTCATGTAAACATGAAAGAGGTAAAGTCTCCATGTTTCTTTAAGGCTGCATAGTATTCCATGGTATACATGTACCACAGTTTATTAATCCATTCATGGGTGGATGGGAACTTGGGCTTCTTCCCTGACTTAGAAAATATGAATTGGGCTGCAATAAATATTCTGGTATAGATGCCTTTGTTATAATGTGATTTTTGTTCTTCTGGGTATATACCTAGTAAAGGAATTATAGGATCGAATGTTTAGAGATCTATTTTTAGATCTCTAAGTACTCTCCAAATATCCTTCCAAAAGGAAAGTATTAGTGTGAATTTCCACCAGCAGTGTAGAAGTGTTCCCTTTTGTCCATATCCATGCCAACATCTCTGGTTAGGGGATTTTGACATGTGGGCTAATCTTACTGGAGTTAGGTGCTCAAAGTAGTTTTGATTTGCATTTCTCTGATAATTAAGGATGGTGAGCATTTTTTCATGTGTCTGTAGGCCATGGAACTGTCTTCTTTAGAAAATTTTCTTTTGAAGTCCTTTGCCCACTCTGAGATGGGATCACTTGTTTTTTTTTCTTGCTAAGACGTTTGAGTTCTCTGTGGATTCTGGTTATTAAACCTTTGTTGGAGGCACAACCTGCAAATATTTTCTCCCATTCTGAGGGCTGTCTGCTTGCTATACTTACTATGTTCTTGGCTGTACAGAAGCTTTTT
>CAUYON010211080.1:0-14702 GCA_963573935.1 Arctocebus calabarensis | reverse complement strand
ACAGAGCCTCAAGCTGTCACCCTGGATAGAGTGCTGTGGCATCACAGCTCACAGCAACCTCCAACTCCTGGGCTCAAGCGAGTCTCCTGCCTCCGCCTTCCTAGTAGCTGGGACTACAGGCGCCCGCCACAACGCCCGGTTATTTTTTGGTTGCAGCCGTCATTGTTGTTCGGCCGGCCCGGGTTGGATTCGAACCCGCCAGCTCTGGTGTAGGTGGCTGGCGCCTTAGCCCATTGAGCCATAGGTGCTGAGCCTGTGCAGACACTTTTTTTTACAACAAATCAACACTGCAAACAGAGAGGGGCATATTTACCATTTAACTAAAGAAAATCCAAATGGCTTTCCTGGAGTCAAATACATTCTGAGACATTTCTAAGGAATGAGTATACTTGTGGCAGCTAAAGAAATCTGCCACTGTGTAATAAATGCTATTATGCAATAATGTTACACATTCTACTAATACATTATGATTTGTTTGTTTCCCACTGAGATGGGGGACAAGAAAATGAAACTCAAAACTATCTTGTTAGAACAGGACAAGTGATGACCCCAGTTTTAAATAGGGTTCTTCATTGAAGGAAAAGGTAGAGCCATAAAAGTCAAATTAGTTCATTTCAAATGGTTTACATCCCAGAATGAATCACGTTACACTAATTTAAGCCCAATTTAATTCAGGCAGGTTTTTAACAATAAGAATAAGGACATTCTTAGTACATATTAATAATTAAACCAACATATATATAATTAGCAATATCCTATGTAACATTAAATGTTTTAACAACTTGTTCTTGATTATTCTATATGTAGTCAATTTGTTGCTCTGTCTTTTAAAAAAACAAGCTCAACTTTATATTATAATGTACTTTTTATTTCTTTTATTTTCTTTCTTTCTTTTTTTTTTTTTTTTTTTTTTTTGTAGTTTTTGGCCAGGGCTGGGTTTGAACCCACCACCTCTGGCATATGAGGTCAGCACCCTACTCCTCTGAGCCACAGACGCCGCCCATGTACTTTGTATTTCTAAGTATATTCTAGAATTATTTCATTGAAGTAGGTACACTTCTCCGGATTTCTCTAAAAGCTAAACTCAAACGTATCTTCTGTTATCTGTTTGAAATCATAATTGCCTCTGCCATCCATATGTAGGTAAAAATGTTTCCAAAGAGATTTTCTATGTGACACAGTGAAGAGGGTGATGCCGACCGTAAGTGTCGCCTTCCACATCCACACTAACGGCACTTGTGCATTCATCCAAAATGGCAAACTGGGCTCGGCACCTGTGGCTCAACGGGCTAAGGCGCCAGCCACGTACACCTGAGCTGGCGGGTTCGAACCCAGCCCGGGCCTGCCAAACAACAATGACGGCTACAACCAAAAAATGGCCGGGCATTGTGGCGGGCGCCTGTGGTCCCAGCTACTTGGGAGGCAAAGGCAAGAAACTCGCTTGAGCCCAGGAATTGGAGGTTACTGTGAGCTGTGATGCCACAGCACTCTATCCAGGGTGACAGCTTGAGGCTCTATCTCAAAAGAAAAAAAACAAAAAAAATGGCAAACTGGGGTTTGTGATAAAATAATCTTGCCATGGCATTCTTTGCTTTTCTCCACCACTGAGTACATCCATCCAATCCTGAACACTGTCCCAGCCTCCTTCACATTCAAGGATATGACCCAACTGGACATTGTCTAAGTATTCCTTCAATACTAGGTCAGATATTCCTTTCGTTTTCTGATCTTCTCTTCCGTCTGGATATATCACTTCATCTCGAAGTGTTCAAGGGTTATATAAGGTCTCTGAGGAACATAAAATAGCCTTCGTCTCAGGTTTAGACGTCCTCCAAAAAGAGGCAATAATTGACCGAGCACACAGAAAAGCGACCACAAATTAGAACACTGGCCTGAGATTGAACTTCAAAATTAAGGTCTCGGATCAAGAGATCTCCATCTGGTGTTGCTAAAGGAACATGATCAAACTTCATAATATCATCTGCGTGAATGATTTCTCCAGCACCAGTTATCAAGGGAATGACTTGTACTCCTTCCATACCCCTTTCTTGTTGCGAGACCATTGTGCGTTCATATTTGCCATGATTTAAATCCTTTAGTACTTGTGTTCATTCTGTAATCCGAGCAGTAAAGCCAGCCAATCTAGTCATTTCACGCCCAGCCAAAACTATTCGGCCCAGAGCTTGAGACATGCGCAAAAGCGTTCTTCCACTTTGGTAGTAATCCTCCAGAAGTTCTGAATGTGTACTCTTGAGATGTCGAGGGTGAGATAAATCTAAGAAAGGACGACTGACAACTAGGTAACCAACTACACTGGCAAGGTATTTGGCAATTATACTATCAATGAACCCCATAGAGAACCGAAACAAAATGAAATTATGTAGGTGTTCAACCAATTTTCGGAAGACTGAGTAGATTGTCTGCTTTTCTCTTTTATTCCCCTTGTAAAAGGCAATTTCTTCACTATTCGTGATGAGCCTGGAATTAACGTATCTATATTCCCCTTCATACTTATCTTCAGTTATGGTCATCTTACCAATGGGTCTTCTAAGTCAAGTAAGGAATAGCCCAGAAACAACCAAGTAGGCCATCATGCTTGCTGGGCCCTGAGCTCCAACTGCACTTGTTAACTTGAAGTTACACAAAACTATGTCTAAAAATGGCTTACTAAGATTTGAATACAGATCAACTACACTGTTAGAAATTTTTCTACATCTTGTGTAAGCAGCTGGTCTGGATTAGCTATTCTGTTCTCCAGATTTCCCGTCTTATAATAGTGAAAGCTTGAAGATACTCCTCATAGAGGGATTTAGTGAGCCTTACTCAGAAGCACAATTTAAGCTCATTTAACCCATACTTCAAGAAGTTATTAACCAGAGAGATGAGGGGCATGGCAGCGATGAAGTTGAATAAGTACCTCTTGAAATCTTTTCTGTTACGACCAATGATACCACTTTCAATGAGTGTCCCATTTTGAATCATCCAAACATCACAATACGTTGGAGACACCAGCATGACAGCAATAAGTATCAAGTAACCTGTCTCTTTACAAAATGTCCTAGGAACCATGATTTTCAGAATCTGTGTGAGCCTTGATAAAACTTTGTCCACCACAGCGCTTTCTCTTTCTCCTTCTTTCTCATTGTTCTGTAATGGTGGTTTTCCACTTTTCTTACCGTGCAGGCCGAGAGCGCGGCGCCGCTTGTGGAGCTGACAAAGCAGCAGGAACGCGGCTCCCACCCCCACCAGCGAGGAGTTTCCCGCCGTCAAGTCCTTGCTGAAGGCCGCCGAGGCTCAGCAGGTGCTAGCGAGCCAGCAACGGCGACGCGGCGGGGACTGCCCATAATTGCTATCATATAGATATCGGAACTAATACCGTTCGTATTCTCCACTGACCATGAGCTCTATGCAGTTCATTATGCTGGAATTAACTAAATACTCCTTAAACTTCTTCTGATTCTGTTTCCTGGCCTCCTTCATTACAGGGAATCAGAACCACACCATCCAAGGGTTCCAGGAAAATCAGAAAACAAAAACAAAATATGTTATCCTAAAAATATGAAAGTTCCAAGATGAGTTCTCTGCATTTTGGTCCAGGGTCCATCTTTTTTCCTTTATCACGTCTATCATGTCCCTTTTTTTGTCTCTATTAAAGAATAATTTTTGTATCCTTTTATGTGACTGGTAAAAATAATATTCCCCTTCTCCAAGAAACATGGTCAATGGAATGGATGAAGGTGGTTGTGACGGAATGTCAGGTCTTAATGTATTTGGTTGATGTAAGAAAAGGTAAGCAAGAAGAATGTGGTGGTCTCCCAGGGGCATGTAGGCCATAGTTAGCAGACCCCTAGTTTAGAACTTGCGAGCTCATCTGTTCCCTCTCTCCATAGGTGAAGAAAGAAATAGGTCTCTTTTTGGAAAACAAAAGTTGAAATGATTTAATGCATTTGTATATATGTGACGCCTGAGCAGCCCTTGCATGTTAGGAGCCGGGCTGCGCGGGCGGCGGTGGGCATTGGTGTGCCCGGCTGCCCCCCGTCACGCGCATCCCCGCCCCACAGCGCCGCCTGTCGGACCTTACTACATACTGCGCCCGCGGGGATCTAGGTGTCCCCCACTGTGATCTGTCCCCTGTTATGAGAGGGACTTTACTCAGCAAATGTAAGCAGTGTAATCCTGCTCTTCGCACCCTCAATGACTCCCCAACAATAAGAAATAATAATAATTAAAAGGTAATAATAAGAATACAAAAGAAAAATTGGTCCCTGGTGCCAAAAATATTGGGGACCGCCACCATAGAATATACCATGATTTTTCGAAAACCGTTCCTACGCTTACCTTTTTGCCCTTTTATTTTTGCAGCTGTGGTGGTTTAATAACATGTATGCAAAATCTTTGACATTTTTATTAGTAAAAAATAATTGCTCTGGACTCGGCGCCCGTAGCACAGTGGTGACTGCACCAGCCACATACACCGAAGGTGGCGGATTCAAACCCGGTCTGAGCCCGCTAAACAACAATGACAACGGCAACAAAAAACAGCCGGGCGTTGTTGCAGGTGCCTGTAGTCCCAGCTACTCCGGAGGCGGAGGCAGGAGAATCACTTAAGCCCAGGAGTTGGAAGTTGCTGTGAGCTGTGATGCCACCTCACTCTACCGAGGGGGACAAAGTGAAAATCTGTCTCAAAAAAATAATAGTCTGTGTTCTGTTGAGCTTAAGTGGCCTTTGTGACTACTTCAGTAAGTAGAGAATGACAAATGACGCTATATGACTTCTGAGGCGGAGTCATAGAGGGTGGCCTAGCCTGCCCCGCCCACAGCGGCCCCACCCCGACTCGCGTCCCTCTCCACCTCCCCAGCATTTGGAGGTCCGGGCCGCAGCGCTCCAGATACTCTGGGAGGATCGCGCGGAGTGCGGCGTCTTGGAGCCGCTCTGCGGCCCCGCGATTCCGTGTACACGGACGAGCCCGCGGAGGACCCAGCACCTGCCGCTCTACCTGCCGGCTCCCGAGACGCCTGAACCAGAACCAGCCAGAACCGCGAGGCAGAATGAGAAAGAGTTACTCTCAGCCAGCGTTCTGGGTGACGTGTTACATAACAACAGATAACCCACACGGATTTGGTGACCTGGAAATGGAGAGTTGCTGTAACAAGACTAAAGTGGCTTTGGAGCTGGGCTGCAGGGATCAGTTGGAAAGGCCTTCAAGGGACGCAGAAGACCTGTAAGGCTTGGCAGGTGCTTAAAGGAAAGTGAGGGAAAAGTGGAAGTGGGAGGACAATCCCATGTTAGCAAAAACGTTACCTGTGATAATGTGAAAATAGGAAGTGCTCTTCATGAACTGATAGGTCAGCCTCAACAGGGTTCTCACGCTAAAGTTTGAAAGTTTCCCCTGTTTCTTTGAGTCGTGTATAATACTGATGGAGGATGATGAGCTATGCAGGAAGTTACTCAGTTTTCAAGCAAATTAGAGGAAATGTAAAGGAATTAGGACTGGCTGGGTTAGAAATAAAACCATTTTATGACTATTAGTCTCTTCCAGCAGAATATTCCTAAAGTAGAAAAAAAACAACTCAGGACAAAAGTCAAATCCATGATCCTGTCACAGAAACTTACCAAAGTGAAGATGAAGCGAACGATTTGACCATAAAATTCTTATTTAGACCTCAGATTTAAGGTGGTGCCATCTGGATTCTTGCCATAAAAAAAGACAAAAGGGTAAGGCTTAGGATTCTCTCCATTGAACAACAGAGATTCTAAGAAACATTGATCTACAGCAGCTTTACAGGGAGTTCAAGGTAAAAAATCTCTGTGCATGTAGCTTTTGTCTAGTAGAAGTTAATCCCAATAAGATTCATAGGAAACTCACGAATATTTTAAGAAAATTGTACTAGCAGAAATATCACTGGCATCAACTATAAGGAACATGAATGGCTTCAAAATGAAAAAACCTTTGGATCCTGGACCTTTTGCAGGCAGGAAGCAGGCTTGTCAAACTCTCCACTTCAAGTAGACAGCTACATGCCTCTTACATTCTCCCATTTTGAATGGGGTTATTTATAGTGGTTGTCCTAAGGCTGCCTACCTTGTAGCATGTATGGGGGTGTAAGGAACAGATGATTTGTCTCTCCAGGTTTTCAGGCCTGAAGGAATGCCACTTGAGCTGTACTGCAAGACCACATGCAAGGATTTATATCAACATCTGAATCTCATTTCAGGGGTGAAATTCTGGACCTTGAGCCTGAGTCTAAACATCCTGACAGCTGAGATTTTTGGAAGGTCTTGGTAGGGGGTGGAGCAGGTAAGTGTATTTTGCATGTAGGGAAGAATGTCAATAATGTGGTGGTTTAAAAATGTGTTCACTAATTCTCAGATAGGGTCTGGGTGGCCCCTGTGACTAAAGGCCTCAGCTGTTGTGTGGCTCTAAGGTAGAGCGGTAAGAGGTGAGACAGCTTCCACTGAGTTCTTTCTCAGAACACGTGTCTTTGGAGCCCTGAACTACCATGTAGCAAAACCATGTAAACCCCCCCGCCAAGCCACCACACTGGAGAGACCACATGAGAACCACAGAGAGAAAGAAGAGGCCCGGTCGAGGCTTCTCAGCCCAGGTCCAGCTGGAGGAGCAGTGAGCCTTCAGTAATTCCATCTGACCACAGCCGTGTGACTGTCCCTGAGCAAGAACTGCCTGACCCAGCCCGGCCAAACCCCAGGCCCACGAGAGAGAGTCAGAAAATGATTGCTGTTTGGGGTGATTTATAATAGGTCAGCAGGAAACTGGAGCCACCTGGGTAATGTTTCTAAATGGTAAAACTGAATACATTTTTACCTTCTGCCACATCCATAATTTACTCAAGTGAGGATGATTATTGCCTCGTGGCTTTTCCTTCATCCTTTCCCCCTTTTTCTATAAATCATATAATAAAATAACAAAGACATACTTGAATGTAGCTTGAATGACTATAAGTTAGCACAAAAATTCTCTTTCCTCTGAATCTTATTTGTTGGTATATGCCAAATACCTAACACAGGGCCTGCCTGTCATTTAATTATTGTTTGTACGTGTCAGTCCCTTTCGTCATTCTCTCTCCCTGTCAGTGGCATTATCTTTACCGATGGTGTCCAGTGATCTCATTCGCCAGGGCCTCTACCCTTAAGGGCCTCCACCCCTTTTCTGGACTCTGAACTCACCTACCTAAGAAAAAAACAACAACAAAAACAACAGAGTGATTAGATAGCTGATGTGAATAATGCTAAAGTGTTAACAATATTTACATGGATGATGCAATAGCAATCAATGTTTATCCCGTAAGCAGACAATTTTAAGCACTCCTGCTGGCTGAAAGTGCAGCCACCTGCACTTAGACTCAGGTGCTGGCCACCTGAGTCTATTTTGGGTAAGGATCCTGAAGTTGAAACTTAGGCCGTGACGCATCATGTTCTTTTCACACGGAGAGTTACCGTTTTTTTAAGGTGTGTGATACAATGCTAAAACCTGCTTCTCTCCATGTGATGGGCCGTCTGTGAAGCTTTGGAGTCCAGCTCAAATGTATGAGCTGTCTCCTCCATCATTTTTGTTTGTAAAGGATTCTAATCTAATTAAAATAAATGCCAACAGCAAGGAAAGCCTAGAAGGAAGAGGGTTTTTGAAGGAATGGGGGTCCAGAAAATAAGACAATTTTACTTGAATTGTTTTGCCATGGAAAATAAAGTTGCTCAGGTAATTCTGGGAGTCACTTAGCATGCACATAATTATAAATTTCTTTAACAATAATTGGGTATCACTCTGTGATCCCATCCTCTTCCCCCAGTAGGGCAAGTTACAGAAACCCCTTATTTTGAAGGCTGGTTGCAACAACAGTTAGAAGCTATACATTTTGTAGGGCCTGGGAAAAGTGCCTGACTCTAGGGAAGGTTTTTGCATGATCTTAGGCCATGTCTCACAACGATATGCTTTCTTAGATGTGAAAATAACACCAAGTTTGTAGGAAAACTGAATCCTATCAATAATAACATTTTCCTGTAAACTAAAAGCTTGCAAAGGCTTGGTATAAAAGAAACCATCTAACCTTAAGAATGAATTTATTACTCAGTGACTTTCATTCAGAAGAGGAATTTTCTTTTTTCTTTCTTTCTTTTTTTTTTTTTTTTTTGAGACAGTCTCACTTTGTCCCCTTTAGTAGAGTGCTATTGTGTCACAGCTCAGAGTGACCTCAACCTCTTGGGTTTTAAGTGATTCTCTTGCCTCAGCCTCTCAAGTACCTGGGACTGAAGGCGCCCACCACAATGCCTGGCTATTTTTGGAGATGAGGTCTTGCTCAGAACCAGGCTGACTGTTGAACCTGTGAGCTCAGGCAATCCACCTCCTTGGCCTTCCAGAGTGCTGGGATTACAGGCGTGAGCCACCGTGCTGGGCCCTGGAATTCTCCTTAACATTTAGGCTTCGTTGGTTTTGGCTTTGTTGGTTTCTAATTAACATTTTTAGTTGTTTGGTTTGATCAAATATCACATCAAAGATATGTTTCCTCTGAAGATGCAGTTTGAAGAGGCCAAGTAAATAATAGAAAATCATCATTTCCACGTTCCACAGAACAAGGTTCTCCGTGGCAGACAGTATGTGTGGCTTTCTCAGTGCTCCACAAAATTAAGCTACTCCCTCTTACATGCAAAAACGTGCTCCAATTTTTGTCTTTTTTTCCTTCTTTGCTCCGTTTCCTCAGTTGTTATTTCTTGTTTCCTACTTTCTCCATTTGTTCCTAAGTATTAAACAGCTGTCTCTGAGAAGTGAGGTGGCATCAGAAACAAGGGTAGACTCACAGTCCCGTCATGCTGACTCATTATGGGGCTCCAGATGGTCACTAATCGGGAACTTGCAGGTGTTGATGTGGGTTAGGGGGTTAGGTGATGGAGGAGGCATGGACGAAACCTGGTGGCTGCAGGACCTGGGCAGTGGAATGCTTCCATCTTTCCATCCCACCACTTACCTTACAGACATGAGCTGACTCCACCGTGAGTCATGCGGTGCAAGAGGAGGCCGGGCGCTGGTGTCGGGAGCCGGGGAGTTACTTCCTCTCACAGTTTAATCGCTGTGTCACTCTTTACTCTCACTTCCTTATTTGTAATATCTACCCTGTGTGGTTCTCAAGGTCACAGACGACATAGCTCATGTGCCCAGCAAGGTCCTGGCATGAGGAGGGAGTTCCATAATGGCAGCAGACATTCGAAGTAGTCTAAAAGTTCTTTCTCAAATGCTGAATACTCTCATATAATCTCAGTTTTAATTTCTCTTAGACACACACACACACACATACACCTCCACCTGACCATTTTAAAAGAGGGCTTTATAATCAGGAAAATGGCCCTGGCTGCCAGTTCAAAGGAATATTTATGAAAGAGCTCAGTAAAAGATAAAAAAGAGAAATGTATTATTTTCCTAAAAAAAAAATCCTCCTTGGTAATTTTAACTGTCTTCCATGCCTAATTGTGATGTCAACATTGCCAAAAACAACAGTCAGTCCAAGTCTTCACTGAGGGAGTCCAGCCGGCGTTGGACTTGAGAGTTCTCCTTGCTTGCGGGCAGTTGCAGCAGCGATTTACAACATCACTTGGTTTGACAAATAAATAGGAGACGCTTTGCATGGCTAGAGTTCTACAGAAACTACAAAACTGACCCAAACAAGTGGCTGTGGATCTGTGTGTTGCCCAGTCATCAGGTCCCGAGGGCCCCCTTAACTGTCTGCCCCTGGGAACCAGGCAGCCCTGGCCAGAACAGGTGGCACTGAGAGCAGGCGGTCACCCCTGCAAAAGGGACTCTGTCTTCACTGCAGTATGTACGTGGGTCACTACAGAAATTCCAAGACCACACTGTTGTGGTCCATTATTTCTCTTCCAAGAAACGCAATCCACAGCATCCTTCTGCTTCACCCCATGCAAGTTTCAACCTGCTCCGCTTGACTTTGTGGCTAGGAGGGCTTCATTTGTTTCTAGCTACATGGATTTTACATTTCTTGATTTTTGTGTATTTCAAAATTTTTGTAACAACCCACATAACATTATTGTGGTTAATATTTACATGACAGATGGTTAGGATTATTACTTCTCCTTCCACAAAACCCCTAAGAGGAAAAACAGACAAATGACGGGCATTCAGATTTCTTAGTTTTTTTTTTTGTTTGTTTGTTTTTAGACAGACCCTCAAGCCGTTGCCCTGGGCTGTGTGCTGTAGCATCACAGCTCACAGCAACCTCCAGCTCCTGGACTTGAGCGATTCTCCTGCCTCTGCCTCCCAAGTAGCTGGGACTACAGGTGCCCACAACAATGCCTGACTATTTTTTTTTTGGTTGCAGATGTCATTGTTGTTTGGCAGCCCTGGGCTGGATTCGAATCTGCCAGCTCAGGTGTATGTGGATGGCACCTTAGCCACTTGAGCCCCACTTGAGCTGAGCCTGTTTTTTTGTTTTCATTTAAGACAGAGTTTCAATTTGTCATCCTGGGTGAAGTTTCCTGGCATCATGTCTCACAGCAACCTCAACTGGCTCAATTGATTCTCTTGCCTCAGCTTCACGAGTAGCTGGGACAACAGGCTCCTGCCCCAATGCCTGGCTATTTTTAGAGATGGGGGTCTGGCTTTTGCTCCAGCTGGTCTAGAACCATGAACTCAAGCAATCCACCTGCCTTGGCCTCCCAGTGTTAGGATTACAGGTGTGAGCCATTGCACCTGACCTAGATTTCTTGGGGTGGGGGGTTGTTTTGTTTGGGGTTTTTTTTAGACAGAGTCTCACTTGTTGCCCTTGCCCTCAATAGAGTGCTATGGCATCACAGCTCACAGCAACCTCAAACTGCTGGGCTTAAGTGATTCTCTTGCCGCAGCCTCCCAAGTAGCTGGGACTACAGGTGCCTGCCACAGCGCCCAGATATTGTTAGAGATGGGGTCTTGCTGTAGCACAAACTCATGAGCTCAGGCGATCCACCCACCTTGGCCTCCCAAAGTGCTATGATTACAGGCACGAGCCGCTGCGCTTGGCCAATCTCAGCTTTTTCACTGGTGGCACAAGAAGTTCCTCTGGGTCCATGTCTTATCAACCTTTCAGGGTGGCACCTGTGGCTCAAAGGAGTAAGGCACGGGTCCCATATGTCAGAGGTGGCGGGTTCAAACCCAACCCTGGCCAAAAACCACAAAAAAAAGGGAAAAGAAATCAACCTTTCAGTGAGCCAGTGAGGGGTATCAGCTGTTCTAGGAAAAACAAACATGGCTCAGCACCTGTAGCCCAGTGGCTAGGGCGCCGACCACATACACCAGAGCTGGCAGGTTCAAACCCAGCCCAGGTCTGCCAAACAATAACAACTACAACAAAAAAAAAAATAGCCAGGCATTGTAGCGGGTGCCTATATTCCCAGCTACTTGGGAGGCTGCGGCAAGAGAATTGCTTAAGCCCAAGAGTTTGAGGTTGCTGTGATGCCACAGCACTCTACTGAGGGTGACATAGTGAGACTCTGTCTCGAAGGAAAAAAAACCCACAAACACGTCCTCTCCCCAGGAGAGACAAGCTTTAGCAACAGATTTCCAGTCATTAGGAGGGAGAGCATCATTACATAAAGTATCCACTAATTCAAGAGTAAAGGAGGTGGTGGACCCGTGTTGTCCACACGCCTGCATGAGCCACCATGCCCGGCCTGATTTCATGGTTTTTAAGAACACTACGGACAAAATGAAAATTGTATAGTTTCATCGAGGTTATACAGTATCTGTGGTGAACAGAATAATGGGGTCCCCAGTGACGTTCACATGCTAATTCCCAGAACTTATGGATATGTTAGATTACATGACAAAGGAGAATTAGGTTGCAAATGGAATTAGGGGGTTTATTAGCTGACCATGAGATTAACCAGGTGACCCCAATGCAGTCACAGTGGTCGAGAGAGGCAGAGTCTGAGAAGACATGGCTGGCCCTGGTGGCTCACTCCTGTAATCCCTGCACTCTGGGAGGCCACAGCAGGTGGATTGCCTGAGCGTAGGAGTTGGAGACCAGCCAGAGCAAGAGTAAGAGCCCCACCTCTACTAAAATTAGAAAAGCTAGCCGGTTGTGGTGGCTTGGGCCTGTAATCTCAGCTAGTTGGGAGGCTGAGGCAGGAGGATCCCTTGAGCCAGGGATTTTGAGGTTGCTGTGAGTTAAGATGGCAGAGCACTCCACACAGTGCGACAGAGTGAGACTCTGTCTCAAAAACAAAAACAAAGGAGATGTGACTACAGGAGTGAGGCATGTGCGGCCTCCAGCTGCCCTGCTGGCTTTGAAGATGAAGGAAGGGACCATGATCCAAAGGATGCAGCTGGAAAAGTCAAGGAAATGATTCCCTGCAGAGCCTCCAGAAGCCGGTGACACCTTGATTTTAGCCCAGTGAGACCCATTCCAGACTTCTGACCTCCAGAACTACAAGACAGTATATTTGTGTTGTTTTAAACCATTAAGTTTGTCATTAGTTATTACAGCAGCGGTGGAAAGCTAATACAGCATTTAACAAAGCAGCTGAATGCCTAAAATTGATTAACCCACACCCATTTTATCGCTTAACTCTCGGAGACAGGTGCTATTAAGCAGTGAAATGAGAAAATGAAAGCAGAGCGGAGGAAAGCGCCTGGAAGAGCAGGGCTGTGTGGCTGCTGAGTGTGTGAGCTCTGTTTGCCGCCTGTGTTCGGGGCCATTGCACACCCTGCCGGGGCCTGGGGCTACTTCTCCACGACCCCAGTCTGCACGTTGCCTCCCCTTCTTTTCCATTGTGCTTTTCCCTTGCTGTGATCACCTTCTTCCTTTTTTTCTTATTCCATTCCCCTGGCTGTTTTCTCTCCCAATCTTTCCCCTTTACTAGGGAAGGCTGGAGTTAGCAATGGTCCCTGCTAACAAAATACCTGCCAACTCGGTCCCTTCTCATCACAGCTGCAAGGTCAATAGGGAAGAATGCTGAATGACACAGAAGAACAAAAGCAGAAGACTGGAAAAGAGGTGTCTGAAATAGTGGGGACAGAGAGTCACAGGGTTACAGACGGGAGATGCCACTTTGTCTCACCCACTTTGCTGCCACTATTTTCCTTAGAGAAGTTGTTCAACGCACTGCACACCAGAGCTGAGTTTAAATTCTGTGCCCGGCACTTGGCAGTAGGGTGGAAGGGCCTCCATTTCTCTGAATAGTTAACTGCATCCTTAGAGCTCTTGGCAGAGTCTAGAATGCAGAGTTGAGTAATCCCCGTGTACCATCACCATCTGCAGGCTGTACAGACTCTGAGATGCATCTTCAGACAGGCAGGTATTATTGAGACTGCTGTGTATTTGGCAGTGCGTCAGAGGCAGGGAGTGTGGTGAGCAGGAAGCAGCTGGGATTGCATTCACAGCATGCAAGCAGCCTGCTGGGGGCCTGTCTTACAGACACATGCTCATCTCACGCGCTCATCTTAGCTGGGTGAGAGCAACAAAGTCACAATCCCTCCTGAGGGCTAGCCTGCAACTGCGAGCTGCCTGTGCCTGTGCGCTGGTAGGTGCTTCCGAAACATGAGCGATGCACGTTCCGTTTCAGGTTCCTCTGCCTGATTTCAGCTAGGGGAGATGAATTCCCTGCCTGGGAAGTATTGACGGGGAACTGTAGAGGGAGCGAGCTGTGTGCATGTGAAGTGGGGGGCGCAGGGACAGCAGTGAAGGCTGACCACGGTGTGCCCATACATGGGGGAGAAAAGTCTCCTGGGGAGACTTCAGGGCGATGCTGAGTTGCACTTTACCAAGCCCCAAGATGGCAAAGCCACATGGAGGGAAAGAGGGGGACCCCAAGAGAGACAAGCTCGGCTGTCTAAGATGAGCGAGCCTTGGAGTTCTGATCAGGAACATTAAGACGTGCGGTTTCCATCTGGGACACACCTTCGTCCTGGGCCAGAAGCAGGGGGAGCCAGGCCTTCTCACTGCTGCGTCACCTGCCCTGCCCCTGACTGGTGGTGTGAGACCAGGCAGGGTACCTTCCCTCTCCAGCACTTGAGAGTTGAATCCCTTAGGGTTTTCTACTCCTGAGATAAAGGTTGAGTCTAGAGGCAGAAAAAAAGGGGGGTTACAGTTGGGCGGCACTTGTGGCTCAGAGGAGTAAGGCTCCGGTCCCGTATGCCAGAGGTAGCAGGTTCAGACCAAGCCTCAGCCAAAAACAGCAAACAAAGCAAAACAAAAAAAAAGGGGGTTACAGTTTAAGGAAGGAAAATGCTGCCTTGAGTAATGGGAGGGGTGGGGCTGTCCCTTAACACAAAGTGTCCCTTGGAGGGGCCACCTCTGGACGTGGCTGTGGTGTTTCCAACATTGCCTACTCTGCAGGAAGTTTGCACACCTGTGGTGCCCCCTTCCCTGTCACAGTAAACTGAGAAGTGACCAACAGCACAGTAAACCCTAGAAAATAAGGAATACAGGCTCGGCACCCATGGCTCAACGGGCTAAGGCACCAGCCACGTACATCTGAGCTGGAGGGTTCGAATCCAGCCCAGGCCCGCCAAACAACAATGACGGCTGCAACCAAAAAATGGCCGGGCGTTGTGGGGGGCGCCTGTAGTCCCAGTTACTTGGGAGGCGGAGGCAGGAGACTGCTTGAGTCCAGGAAATGGAGGTTGCTGTTAGCTGTGATGCCGCAGCACTCTGTCCAGGGTAACAGCTTGAGGTTCTGTCTCAAAAAAATAAAAATAATAAGGT
>CAUYON010211074.1:0-25281 GCA_963573935.1 Arctocebus calabarensis | reverse complement strand
CCCCTCCCTTTCCCCTATCCCTGTATTTCAATTTCTGCAGTAGATATAAGCCTAGGTGCTTGCTCTATTTTTTTCAAACAGGGTCTTGTTTGTTGCCTAGGCTAAAGTACAGTGGTGCCATCATTGCTCACAACAACACCGAACTCTTGGGCTGAAGTGGTCTTCCTGCCTCAGCTGCCCAGTAGCTGGGACTATGGGTATGCACAATCTCACCTGGATAGTTTTCACCTTTTTAAAATTTTTTCCTGTTTTTGTACAGATGGGATGTTGCTGTGTTACCCAGGATGGTCTCAAATTCCTGGGCTCAAGCAGTCCTCCTGCACTGTCCTCCCAAAGAGCCAGGATTGCAGGCTTAACCACCACCTCACCTGTCTCTCTAGTGTTAACGTGAGCTTTTGAAATATGTGTCCTTCATTTAAATTATCCATTTATTGGCACTAAATATTTATAATATTATGTTATGATCCAGTTAATATTTTTAAGATTTCCATTTTTATGGAACTGCTCGCATTTCTGATATAAGTAATTTGTATCTTCTCTATTTTTCTGATCAGTCTGACTAGAATCAATTTTATTAATAGAATCAGCTTTTTTGGTCTGATTGGTTTTTCTGTATTTTTTTCCTATGCTATTATTTTTAGACTGATCTTCATCATTTTCTTTCTTCAGCTTACTTTGGATATAATTCTCACTTCTTCTATTCTTTCAATGTGGAAACTGAGATCATTAATTTGAGCTCTTTCTTCTTTTTCTAGTACAACCTTTTTTGTGCTGTGAATTTTCCCTTAACTACTGCTTTAGTGGCACCACAGTGATACATTGTATTTTCATTAACATTTCACTTAAAACAGGTTTAACTTCCCTTGTGACTTACTTATCCTTTGACTCCTAGAATATTCCTTAGTGCATTATTCAGTTTGTAAGTATTGGGGATTTTTTTTTCCCCAGAGAACTCTCTGTATTTGATCTCTAATTTGCAGAACCTGCATCCTTTTAAATTTATTGTAGCTTGTTTTGTGACCCAGAACATGGCTTACCTCTGTAAATATTCCAGGTGCACATCTCCAAAAAATATATATATATAAATACAACTGTATATATGTGTGTGTTTTGCACGGTTGTTGAGTGGAGTGTTCTATAAATGTCAATTAAGTCAAGTTAGTTGGCAGTGTTGTAAACATTTGTATACCCTTACTGATTTTCTATCTACTTATCTATTAATTATTATGCTTCATTATTTTGTAGTTCTGTTATTTTTTGTAAACATCTGTATACCCTTACTGATTTTCTATCTACTTATCTATTAATTATTATGCTTCATTATTTTGTAGTTCTGTTATTTTGTGCATACACATTGGGGACTATTGTGCTGTTTTGATAAATGGACCCGTTTATCATTATGAATTGATCTTCTTTATCCCCGGTAAGATTCTGTGTTCTAGAATCCACATTGCCTGGTCTGAATGTAATCACTTAGATTCCTTTCACTGCTGAGTATTGATATTGTTGGATTTAAGTTTCTCATCTTGCTATTTGTTTTCTATTTGTCTTTTATTCATCTCAGAGGACTTCTAATATTCTCCAGCTTTGTTTTGGGGTGCTGTGATGATGCTTAAAAATAATTTCATTCTTTCCAATGTTGCTTTTGAGACCTGTTAGGAATGACATGTATTAGACATGTATTTACTTTAAGGTTTATTCCCCATGACCTATGTGAGACACTTCTGAGACTTTTACCCAATATTCCTTAAATTATGAGGTTCTCCAGTCTGAGTAGTGGGAAGGTACTATTCCAAGGCCTATGTGCACCTGGTTCTGTCACCTCTAAACCTGTTGAATTATTCTTTTTCTGCCCCCTGATACTTTCTGTACATACATGTACCAATCGCGACTCTGGTGCATGCCTCTGGGAAACCTTTTGCAGATGTCAGGGGCTCTCTCTGCATCTCTGCCATGTCTCTCTCCACCCGGGTATTCTGTCCTATGAACTGAAGTGACATTCTCTCTCCAAGCTCTACTTACTTTTTGTCCTAAAAAGTTAATATCATCAAAATTTGTTTTAAGTCTTTTTCCTCTTTTTGTGTGTATTTCAGTTAAAAGGGTAAATCCAGCTCCTAACACTCCATCTTAGCTAGAACAGAGAGCATGAGAAATTGAATTCATGGTACCGTATGACTTTCCTCCCCATATTGCTTTGTTACCAACATCCTCGTGGTAAAATGAAGTTTCACGTTTCCCTGTGGATTTCCTTAATGTAGTCATGAAGCCAAATTCCAATGGCAGTGGATAATCGACTGCACAGCACAACAGATGTTCTTAACGAAATAAAGAAGATTCACATTTCGACATTGTATTGGTAATGCAAGCCGCTCTAATAACGTTTCTCTATATTTTAGTGACTGAACATGAGAACAAGTTTGTTTCTTGTGCATGTGATGACAGAACATGGTGTTTCTGATTTGCTGAGGTATTTTCTCCATGGAATGGCTTAGAGAGACCTAGACTCTTCCTTTCATCACCTAGCTCTGTCATTTCCTAAGGAATTAAAGTAATTTTTTTGTTTGGGTTTCTTTGGGGGGGGAGGGCGGGAAATGTTTGTTTTTTTCTGAGTTTTTGTTGTGGCTGTGGTTGTTGGCAATGTAGTTGGAAAGCAGAGAAGAGGAAGCAGAGGCACACTGTTCTCAATCACCTCAAACCGGAAATGACATTCATTACTTCAGCCCAACATTCCATGGACAGGATCCAGGGGCAGGGAGTTCTGGGAAACTCTGGAAGCCCTGACAAGCTGGCATCTCACGACAGCCCCGTGCATAGGAAGGCAATGAGCTCTTTGCTGAATTTCTCACTATCTCTTGACAAAGAACTTAGCAGTCTTTTAACCCCTTTTAAAATGTGTGCTTCATTTCCCCCCCCTCATCCCACCAACTTTGATCTTTCTTGGGCAGCAGCCTGAATGTTTGCTCAATCTCTGATCCACGCAAGCTGTCAGGAGAGCCGCTGCCTTTTGTCCATCAAACAAAGCGCTGGATTTCTTTTCATAGACTATTTCCCAAATTTGGACCAAATCCACACATTACATCTCACCAGGTGATTACTGAATAATCTTAAGACTGCAAAGTCCACACAAATGAAAGAGATGATTAGCTTGCAAGGTATTTGTAGGGAAGATCCACTGAGTTCCCTTTTAACTTGATAGGCTAATACCTGCTGCAGTTCTTTGAGGTTTGTAGCTTGCTCCCTTGAATAGGGAGTGTTAAGGAAAAAAAAACAAATACTGTAATATAATTTGAAGATGTTTATTCTGAGGTGAACATGAACAATGGCTTGAGGAACATAGTCTCAAGAGATCTTAAAAAAATGTACCTGAGGTATCCAGATTACAGTTGGGTTTTACACATTTAGGAAGACAGAAATTGCAGGTAAAATTATAAATGGATACATGGAAGGTATACATCTGTTTGGCTCCCAAAGGTGAATATCTCCAAGCAGTGGCTTATAGGTTACAGGTGAGTTCAAAGATTTTTTTTTAATTATTTTTAATTGGTTAAGGAATTGAGCTTTGTCTAAATATTAGAAGTCAGTAGATAAGAATGCTTCATTTGCAATAAGGCAGTCTGTTAAACAGAGAGCAACTTACAATATACTCAGATTGATGACCTGCAGGACATTCAACCTTGGTCCTGCATGGCCTTCAGTCCTGTTAATGATTTAGTATCTTATCCTCACCGAGAGTCTGTTTGTCTCTTCTTATGATCTTTCTTTTAACATTGATGATGGTCAATTGTTGTGTCTTAACACTAAAAGGGAAGGGGTACAATGAGGCATGTCCCGCTTCCTATCAAGGCTGGGAACTCAGTTTTAAGAATTTCTGGGGTGCTTTTGGCCAGAAGGAGGTCTGTTCCATCAGTGGGGAGCTTAGAAATTTGATTTTAGTTTACAATTTGTACTGTGGATCAAATGGGACAATTTTTATGAATTGACAAGCACAATCTTGGGCACACAGATAAAGCAGTTCATAATTGAATCTCTTATAAGTATTAATTCAGAGTAGGATAATAAACACAAATTGAAGTACATTTCCTAAGGATAGTGTAAACATTGAAAAAATACTATTTTAGTTTGTTTCCTACAACTAATTTCTTCATTTTATTTTATTTTTAATGCATTATGTTTGTACATATGTGTAGAGGACATGGGAGACTTTGTTACATGCCTAGAATGTGTAATGATCAAGTTAAGGTGTTTTTCAAGTGTCCATTATCCAACTATTTTTTCTGTGCGTGTGTGTTTCAGTAAAATTTTATTTATTAAAACAGTCCTTGGATTATACTTGGCTCAAAGGCCATAGTTTGCCTAGCTTAATATAAATAATTAAAAAGACAAAAATAACTAAAAAAAGATAAAAAAATAACTAAAGTAATTATATATTCTGGCTTTCACCATCTGTCCCAATGTACTTATTAATAGTTATTCCTTGTCTTTTCTTTCTTACTTTTTTTTTTTTTCTTTTGAGGTTTTTGGCCGGGGCTGGGTTTGAATCCAACACCACCACCTCTGGCATATGGAGCTGACACCTTACTCCTTTGAGCCACAGGTGCCGCCCTCCCTTTTTGTTCTTGAAAATGTTCATATCTGTGTATTATTGGGTACATTTCATGTCCTTTCTTGTAGCTATATGACTAGAATGCCTACAGTCACCCTACTCTGCTATCAAACATTAAAATTCAGACATTGAAACTTATTCTCTAACTGACTTTGACTAAGCTTTCACTATGAACTTGTTACCTGATTTCTCAAGGGACAGGATTTTCTCTCTCACTAACCATATACATCTCCTTTGAATGTCTGAACACTTGTAACTGAATCTACTTTTTACCACCTTGAAAGAGGCAGCAAAAAAACCCAAGGAAGAGTTTTGGTTCTAAACCCAGAATTCAAGCCCTAGTTCTACTACTTGCTCTCTGTGTGAGCTCAGGCACCCTCTGCTCCCCCGTTTACAAAATGTAGCCACTGACATTGCCTCATGGGAACACTCTGATGGAAATGAGACAATATATGTAAAGCACTTAGTAGAGAAGATGCCATATATTAAGTGCCTAATTAGTGTTACTATGTTATAATTAATAATATGACTATAAAAAGAGGCAGTAACATGTATTAGATAGACTGTAGCAATTGGATTCAGATGACTCAAATTTCTGCCCATATTTTGTCGCTTTTAACTTTGCTGTGTGCGTTGGTCTCTTTGTTGATAAAATGAAGCTAAAAAAAATCCTCCCTCTCGAGGTTGATTTAATGATTCTATTACAAGGTAAGGGAAAGTAGACAGAACCCTGAGCCTTGTGCCTATAAAATGTTAAACACATGTTAAGAATCTTCACTTCATTTATAGCATCTGTGGCTCTAGGCAAATTGATCTTTCTTTCATATAAGTTACATCTTCTATTTGGCCTGCTGTAGCTAATAGATTAAAACAAAATACGACTAAACAGAACTTTAAACAACCATAAAGAATAGCCCAGGATATTGCATTGTTATCTAAGAAAAGGATAGCATTCTATCCCTGGAGGATATGGCTGACCATTGAAATTATGGAGGAAGACCATTGCTGGGTTTGTGCAGTGACATTTCTGAAGCACGCGGTATAGCATGGATTGTTTTAATCACAGAGAAGAGGAATATTATTATCTATGATCTCATAAGCCTTTCCCCACATTCTTTTTTAAATGAACAAATTTCATTTGGAAGTTGAGTACCTTGCTAGAGGATCTCCTAGTGCAAAAATTTGGAAAAGCATTAACAAGGCATTCAGAAATGGATAAAACTCACCTATGTCCTGGGACACTGTTTCCAGGCAATTCAAGAGAAAAAGTGGCCCCCTAAGGAAAGGATGGAAAATATAATAGATATTCCCTTATAGGCCAACTCTCATGCATGGCACAGTATTGGAAAATATTTTGAGAGCAGGTCTGAGGTCAAAAAAGGACCTCATTATGATCAAAATATTTCTGAATGTATATGAATCGTGCCCTGTGATTGCACCAATGTACATAATTATGATTCAATAAAATTATTAAAAAAAAAAAAAAAGGACCTCAATGTATATACAACGACCTACACTGAGAATTAGTGGGGAGAGGTGAATTTATACTGCCTGTTCATCCTCTCTCTGCTCTGAGGCGGTTCCTAACTCACATCAGAGGATTTCATCATTGCAGAGAAGCTGGGATACTCTCAGATATTTCCCTCTATGACTCTGGCAAACACGGGTGTCATAATATTTTGTTTTCAATTTTGTATATTTTTATACAAGAAGGAAATATCAGGATTTTCTGAGTCATCTTCTTTCCATTCATTGTCCTGTTTTTCCAAGAGTTCTTCCTCTATCTTATCTTACTTTCCTCAATTATACACATGTTTCAAGGAGAAGCTCAGAGCCCATGTCTTCTACGCATATTCACCACTCAGTACTGCTCCAATGAATCTCTCTCCTCTCTGAACACCTGAAAAATGTTCATATCTCACAGCTGACTGGTCGGTGCAGAAGGTTTTTCCTATTAATATTTTAGTACATTACTGTGTCTTGATCGAGTAGCACAGAGGCCAGGAAATGTGATTTGCAAGCAGAGACTAATCTTTGAAGTTTGACATTGATCATATTTTAAATTGCAATTTGAAACCCCATACTAATGAACACAGAGGCTAAGTAAATATAAATTCAATTCAGATAACACGCAGTAATGCTTTACAAAACTACTACTGAGAATAACACGAAGTTTGCTTCAAACTGAAGATCTAAAAATAGCTAACCGAGTATTTAACCTTCCATTTATATGTATATATACATAGTGGAAGGATTTGTCCCCTAGAATTTTATTTTCCATGGCAGGTCTTTTCAGTGCCTTAACTGACCCTGTAAACATCTTTATAAGATGACCTTTGGACCCCAATGTTACATCTAGGGATTTCCCCTAAACGCAATCCTAAAATTTTCCATAAAGGTTCACTCTTACTTTTATTTCAAGAGCTGTTTCCATTTAGTTAAAATTAGTCTCTCTGCTGCAGGAATTTCTCCCAGGACACAGAGCTTTCCATTCTTGATTAAGGTGTCTATCGTGCCAGCTTGCTGAGGGCAGGGAGCTCAGGGCACAGCTTAATGGCAGTGGGAGCCCAGAGGAGTGTTCCCCGAGGGCTGCATCTGACATCTGCACAAACTCTGCTTCTGCATTTGCACTGCCCACATTGGTACAAAAATGGAAGGCTTGTTCTGTGGTGTCCCATAGACAGCACATCTTGCATAGGATATTTTAAAATTGCATTGTACCTCTGTGTAGATTTGCTGTGCGGGTTTTAGCATGTGTTAAAGCAGATCTATCTTATTCCCACTCTGGCTTACTCTACCCTCTCTCATGTGCACCCACCAGCACAGTCAGTGGACCCTTTCCTCATATCCACCATTGGCCCATCTCCTTCTGCTCTGCCCTCAGAGGACCTCACTTGACAGGAGAGAAGATTTGTTTCTAGATATTTACCAGCACAAGGGAGATCTTCAGTGTTCCTCATTCATTCGGTGTGCTAAGTGTTGAGAAAACAGTGAACAGGTGGGACATACTCCCTCTCCACTTGGAGTTGTAATCTAGGGAGGAAGAAGGACCTTAAATTAGTATGTCACTAATTATAAATCATAGCTGGATGTATTTTATAAAGTATAGGCTGTTATGAAATGACACAGAACAAGGAATAGGAGCTCGCCTAGTTTGGAAACAAGTGATCAGGGGAGGACAGAAGGACTTTTTCTTATAACATTAGAGAGAGAATTTATAACCAATAATTGCACATGCTTAATTAACCTATTTGGTGATTTTTAATATATGTATATACCCACAAGACCATCATCACAATCAAATTTTCAAATATGTTACCACCCTCTAAATTTTTTATTTTGAGATCCATGCTTATTGTCACATATATCCATAGTTTGTTCCTCTTATTGGTTGATTGATTGATTATTTCTTTATTGGTGAATAGTATTCCACTGTGAGGATACACTGTAATTTGTTTATCTGTTCTCTTACTGATGGGCATGTGTTTTATTTTCAGGCTTGTTTACTTTAAATAAATCTGGTACCAATATTTTGTCTACAAGTCTTTTTGTGAACATTATGCTTTAATTTCCTTTGCATAAATATCTGGGAGTGGAATTGCTGGGAGATGATTTTATTGTTTCAGATATTTGGTCATTGAATAAATGGCAATTACAGTAGTCTAGACCTTACATAACAGAGGTCTGGTACATATAAGAGTTAAACGACATTCAAAAACACTTTTCCAATAGCCAATATGGATGTTATCAATTTCATACCCTAAAAATCCATGACTTTTCTTATAAGAGAATTCTTCTTGCTCTCATTCAAAATCTATTTTATACTTAATTTAGACAGTTCCAGTAAATCCAGAGTTTCTTATACCAGAGCATGTTAGACGCAGAAATTCCACAGGTTAAAGAGAGGACTTAATGCAGATATGTGAAAGCACACACCACAGTCAGAAACCAATGATATTGAAATGCATGAAATTATAATTCAAAACCTGAGTAGTTTAAAACTATTGTGTCCTGGGCAGGCATATGGCCCTGATGGGAGCATTTGGTTAAAGTAGAGAAAATTTTTGATGGAAAAAGTGAAAATGCTGATCTGATGAGACAACTTATAATGGTAGCTACCCTTGATTGAGTATGGCTTTCCAGAATCGATGCTAAGCTCTCTCTACACATCATCTCATTTAGTTCACATAATGACCCTCTGAAGTAGGTATTGATACATTCTATAGAGGGGGAAAGAAGAGATTAGAGAGGTTAAATATCTCGGTTGCATAGCTCTTGGTCATGACCCTCGCCTGCCTAATCTAAATAATAAAGTAAACTAGTCTAGCCTGCCTAAACTACATAATTTTTCACCTGGGTAGGAAAAGAATAAATTTTAAAAGCATTCCATCAGAAAGCGGATTTTTTTCTTTTAAATTTCAGATTCCCCAGAGAAATAGCTGAGGTCTCTAGAATAGCATGTAAGGCAGAAATGTGTGTTCTCTGGTCATGCCAAATAAACAAAGTTTTTCCAATGATTACATTACACTTTGTGATCACCTTTGAGTCTATGAAAAGGCTCTAGCAAACAGTGCTTCCTGAAAAGTGGCAAGAACAGAGTGCTGATACTGGACGAAATAATGCTCCCTGTGGGCCCATTGAGGGGTTCAGTTATCATCTGTAAATGCAAAGAAGTTGTGTCCCTCAAATGAGTCCGTAGGGTTTTTTTTTTTAAGTAGGAAGTGCCAGATATGTAAATAGAATCTGTTATGAGATTCATTTAGAATCCATTTGTTTTTCTGACTGTAAGTATTATAGATCATCTGCCCGTGATCAGTGCTCATTTTCCTTACGGCAAGTTTAGAGTGGTGTTTCTCTGCTGGGAAATTAGAGACTATTTGTTCACAGTTTTGAGGGATAGACAGCTAGAATCCTAAATGTACTTTGCTGGAAGTAGGCAAACATGGATCTTTTAGCCCTGCCTTGGAAGGGTTGCCCCACCCCCAAAGTATACTCCAGGCATTGACTCAAGGTGAACCACCCCGATCCATTCCTCTGCTCACCCCAAACTCTTCATTTTGGCTGATTCCAACCTTTTCTCCTTTTTTTACATCTCTCAGTCTCTTGGATAAGAAAGACTCAAAGAATTCTCTGCAGTTCTGATAAAAAGTTCCTCTTCCACCAATATGATGTCCCTTCAGTCCTTGGATGCCCACTGAGCATGGTGTATAACCAACCACTGAGCATGGTGAATAACCAACACTCCCACCAATCTAAGTCAGCATCTCTCCTACCTCCTCTGCTCTCACTACGAATTCATCTTCCACCCAAATATGCCAGAGTCAATCCCACTGTGTCTTTATTGCCATCTCACTCTGTATTCACCAGGAGTCCAAGCATCCCAGGATATTTAAATGACCATAATTTATCCCTATAACCTATCAGATCCCTCAATCTGACACAGTCTCCCATTTCTTTTCAGTCTCTCACCATTCAAAAAACCTTCACTAAACTATATTCTTTGGAACTTGCAGTCCATCATTACCAAAATAACAAGTATTCAGTATTTTCTTCTATTGTTTCCTTGAACTTACAACTTGAATAAAAAACTGGCTCTTCTGATAACACAGCTTCCTTTTTTGACCCCTAGGAGAAGAATGCTTTTCCATCCTCCATCGTATCTATGGTAGGGCACGGAGACCCGATTCTCATTTCCTTTCTCCCTCCTTGCTCTTTCTAAGACACTTTTCCTAATTCAAAATTTTTAACTTTCTTTTAAGCATACACCAACCCAATGTCAATATCCTGATTGCCATCATCATCATCTGCTAAATTGAATTTGTTTCTCCTCATTTCTTACAATTTTTTTTGCTGGCGGATTTCTATATTTCTCTCTCTAGTCTTGCCATTATTATCAGTGATTTCAGAATTCACATGGGTCCAAATCTGTTCCTTCCATTGCTTTACCTTTTGTACCTTTTTGTAGATTTGTGATCTTTTCTTCTACTTGACTTCAACCAATCATGTCTTTGGTCATCTCCTATAAGAGGGCACACTAGGGCCAAGCACAGTGGCTCACTCCTATAATCCCAGCACTCTCGGAGGCCAAGGCAGGGGGATTGCCTGAGTTCAGGAGTTGGAGACCAACGTGAGCAAGAGTGAGACCCTGTCTCTAAGAAAAATAGGTGGCACGGTGTTGGCCACCTTAGTCACAGCTACTGGGAAAGCTGCGGCAAGAGAATCACTTTCAGCCTAAGAGTTTGAGCTTGCTGTGAGCTATGATGCCACATCACTCTATCAGGGGTAGGGGAAAAAAAAAAAAAAAGAAGAGCGTGCTTTCCCAAATCTCAATCACTAGCATCTCATGTTCACTCAGCCACATCCCTTTCCATCCCTTTGAGGTCTCAAGAACCCAATTCGTTTTCTCCACACCCCATCAACTGCCACGATTCTCCTCACAATCTGTTCCTTGTTTTCATCTTCAGCTCCATTGCCTCCTTCCCATTTGTTTAACTTACCTGGCAGACCCTATCCTGACTCTGCACATATTAGATCCCTAAAATGAAGCAGCAAAATATGGCTTGAGATACATACAGAAGTGAACTGACCAGTGTCATACTAGGGCCACCATGGACCTCCACCTGGATCAGAGATCCTAGCAACACCTCCCACCAACCATGCCTTCTCCTCTCTGTCTAAACATTCGCCCTACCCTGCTGCTTTTCACTTCTTGTGATTCTATGTGCCATTCCATTTAAAAATAGCATCGAAACAATAAAAAAAAAAAAAAACTCCTCTATCTTCCTATCACAAATCTACCAACCCAGTTGCCTTTTACCATGGAAGATATCTCCTTCTTACCTGTGGCCAAACCATCCTTCTGTACCCTGCAGTCTTTGCCCTCCATCTCACTTGAGCACTATGCTCATGAATCTCTCCTGGATCACCTCACAGGAGGACAGACACTCTATACTATATCATCCCATCTGTTCCCTAAAAAAGATCCCCAGAAAGTCTAAATATTAGAAAGGAAAGCTACACTGGTGTTATCAGTTTGCACACTTGGAAGAGATTGTCTCTGGTATGGACCAAAGGTGCTCTCTCTTTGAATGGGGAATGGACAGGTTGGGTTTTATCCCTCACAGGGCCTGGATCACATAATAGAGTTACATATATTTAGCAGTTTGGGGAAAAGTGGTACATATTTGTGAGGGGAATTGAGCGTATGTGTAATGGGTAAATATATATGGAACATACATCCATGTTCACTTCAGGATGAGATTTTGGCATTAAAATGTGGCAGAAATTGGTTCTTTATGTAAAAAGGTGAACTATAGGGTACCATAAGCTGAATGGAATTGACTTAAGGTCTACACTTGCTTATCTGGAATGAATGTTTATAAGGCCAGTCCTCTGTCCAAAGTCACAGTGGTCTGTGTTGTAAGTCAGAGTAAGGAAGGGTCTGATAATTTGCCTAGGATGTTTAGCAAAGGTATGGTTTTCCATGTTGCAAAAAGAATTTAGGAAGTTTCCATGCCAGCTGAGTCATGAACCCTTTGGGCTCATGGGTGACTTTGCTTTCCTTGACCTCAGTTGATAAAGCAGCATCTAATTTGGTCTCTCTGGTCACACATCTAAAAAATCAACCTCTAGCAAGGGGAAGGGGAGAGAAGAGAGAGGTGAGTGCTTTTGGGGGCTCTCAGCTAATGTGCACAATGCAAGGTTATATTTCAAAATAACTAAGAGCAAAATTTAAATGTCTTACTACATTTAAGACATAAATGAAGACATGAATGAAGTTATGGGTGTGTTAATCAGTTTGATTTAAGCCTTCCACATTGTATATCACATCATCACATTGCACTCCATAAATGTATACAGTTATGATTTAATTAAAAATTAATAAAAAAAGAGAAAAAATAAACTACAGCAATGGTCCCATATTTCTTTTTCCCTTCGTAGCAAAACTTCCTGAATAATATGTCTGGTCTCCTTCCATTGTAGTCTTTTTTCAATCCACTCATTTTGAGCTTTCATCTCTACACCTTCCAACTTGCTAAATTTAATGATCAGTTGTCATTAATCACTCCTTAGGCATCCTCTTAATATCATATGAGCTGAATCTCTCTTAATGCTTATTTTGTTGTATTATAATAATTTGTCTACTCTCACCTCAATTTATAAAACATAAAGACTTTAACATATTCGTCTTTGCAGAACCTTGCACAATCCTCATTCATAGAAGAAGCTGAATAAATATTTGTTGCATAAATGCATGACAAAATAAGAGGGGTATCATTGGTTAGGGATATCTGCAGAAATTTCATGTACAGACATCTTCAAATGGTCATCTGTCATCAGTTCTGAGGGTCTAGGAACCCAGGGAATAACAAACATAGAAAAGTCAAGAGAACAATTGGGAAGCAGTATGTTAGTCAAAAGAAAAAGAAAAAGGTGGCCCAAATAGAAAAAGACAAGGAAAAACATCAAGAACTATAAAGATGAAAGCTGCGGAATGTGAAACATTCTCAACACTCAATTAGGACAAAAATAATATTAAAATGACTAAAATTTAAATATATCTAGTCTCTTCCAGTTTCACAATTAAAGCAGGTGACATGAGGTTAAGCATGACAAGGTTCAGTGAGTGCAGGTAGTTTGACAAAGGTCACACTACTAGCAGCGTTGGTGGGATTCAAATCCAGAACTCATAACCCCTGTGCTTTGTTACAGTGAGTATTATATTCTCAAAGTAGTGAAGGAGGCATGTTGCTCTAAGTTTTGTCAAGAAGATGAACAACTCAATAGGAAAATAAAGTGGACTGGATTTCTTCTTTAAAAAAAAAAAAAAGGAACAACACTGTAATCATTTTACTTTTCAAGTTTAAGCTGTTTGCTCATCTCCAGCTATTATCAATCATGAAGTGATTGTGAGGAAGTATACTTCAAGGTTAAATGCAGAGGGAAACTGCCTTCATCTCTGGAAAACTGCCAAAGGACCCATGTATGGTGCATTTCTCTGCAGGGCATAATTGCGGCTTTTATAAATAAGATTAAAAAGAGACTTGATAGTCTAAGGGAGCCCTTGTTTTCTTTGGAGATATTTTACAGGTGGCCAGTGGTCTGCGAAGTGGGCGTAGCTGCTGCTTCAGCATAAACACAGAGCTCTGCAATTTTGCCAGGAGAAAAGTAAATCATTTGCCAAAATAGGGCCGTACAGGGAACTCAGAAGTTGAAGGTTCTTAAGAACTGTTATTGGTGGATATGTTTGCATTTTTGAGCTTAGCCACCCCAAATACCTACTGTATGACTAAAAACAACATCTGTCTAATGGTACTGCCAGATTGCAGTTGTTTCTGGAGTTATATTGTGCACAAGGATGTATGGATAGATTATTGCATAAAGAATATACCCCTGGCTAGTGATATAAGTCAATATTAACTGAAGTGGTGTATGTGGTAATCCTCATATACTTTTTACATTCTAAAATGTATGTGTTCAGCATTTTTGAAATCATGGTGTAGTTTATGATTGCTGTGGGTCATAGTTTAACTGGTAGCACTTTTTCTTTCAGATGTAAAATAATGGTGTGACTTACATGGATGGCATTCTGGTTTCGATAAGATAAATGCTAAGCCTACACTTAGTATGAGTAAGAAAATGTTAGCTTAATGTTTTAATCTTCATTTCCTCAGGTTGCCAAGCTGAAGTTCTAGTGGATTTTTCTCTACTTCACAAAGCTTCTTTTTGACATTTCGATGCCTTTACACACCTTCCCGTCATTTGCCACTTACATTTGTGCAAAGACCATGTACACCTGGTGGCCTCATATCTTCCCCCCGCCTTGTTCACCACCAGCATTTCCTCACACAATGCTTAAGCACACTTGCTCTCAAGATCTGCATTTGCCTTTCAATTAGTAAATTTAAAGACCTCTTAATAGCAGTGGACACTACCAAACATCCCCCCAGTTCATCTCGGTCAGCTGGGCAGCTGTGTCAAAGAACCATGGATAAGGTGGCTTGCAAACAAATTTTCTCATGGTTGGAGGTTGCAGGTCTGAGATCAGAGTACCAACATGGTTGGGGGTAATGGCCCTCTTCTGGACTGTAGACCGCCAGCTTCTCATTGTATCCTCACATGTCAGAAAAGATTTAGCTAATGAAATCTCTGGGGTCTTTTTATAAGGGAACTTAATTCCATCCATGAGGATTACACATTTTGTGAGGACTAAAACATTTGGTCCGTAACATCCCTCCTCTGCAAACTCTCTTTTGCCTCCCATAACGGCTTGCCCTACTTTTCAGATGTGTCTGGACCCTTCCTTGCTGACTACTTCTTTCTGAAGCCCTTGTAATATAGACATGGCTTAAGATTCAGTCTTCAGCTCTCTGCCCCTCCCTCCAGAAATCAACACATCTTCAGTCTTCAACTCTAAGTCCCTATGTAAGTAATCCTAAAAGATTAATTTCTAGCTTGTCTCTTTCCTGAATGATGGTCTCCCTCTGATGACCTTTCAATTTTCTTTTTTTTCTGTGTTCACATCAGCCGAACACTGAACTCATTATGTTTCTTTTGCACCAGCGGCCCTCCTGATTCTCAAGATCTGACAGTAGTGTCATCATTCTCCCTGTTTCCATGTCAGTTTTAATATGTCTGTGTCAGTTTTGACTGTCTTTTTTTCTGTCCCTTGAATTTACACCTGGTTATTCACTGGGTACCATAGGAACTTTCTTCCAAATGTTTACTTTGCTTGGCTTTCATTTTCCACTCTGATTGCCACCAATGTGGCCCAATCCATGCTTCTGACCAGTTATCATTGTGGAAAATCCGAGTACCAGAGAAGGAACATGGAGCCTTAGCTCTCCACTTCTACCAGCCAGCCTGCTGTTACTTGAGGCTGGAGCCCAAGTTCTGTGTTTGTTATGCAAGAGTTTCTCAATAGCTATTAGCCTAGATGAATGGCATTGTGTCATTACAACACCCAAACAGTAATGAAACCTGGAGACAGAATGGTATTGGAGTCAGATACCAAGAAGTCTGGAGGGTGAGCTGGTAAGGAAAAACTATGCTGAGTTTGGTTCTGAGTGTAGATAAAAGCAGGAAAGGTATCTTCAAATAGTCATCCATCATCAGTTCTGAGCCAGAAAAGGACTGGGCTTAACTTGCTTAACTTCCATAAGAATCTCATCCCTTTCTCCTGCCTTCTCACTCCTACTAAAGCCTTTTTCTTTTTGGTTTGTGAGAAGCCAAATTTGATTGATTGGTTAAAAACCTCAGTATATTTCTGTTTCAAGCCTTTTTGCGTTGTTAGAAAACTTTAACAAAGTTCTGAGACAAATTTATGAAACTAATTCTGTATATTCATACTGTATATTGGAAATAAAAGATGGGGAGATAGACTTTTAATAATTTATTTTTAGCTGATCCTCTTGAAATGTATCTTTACAATGGGGAGCATAAAACCTGGCATGATTGCATTGTAGTGTGGCTGTCAATGTACTCTCTGTTTATATGGGTATAGGCACACACAGAGGATGCTGAAAACGTAGACACAATTTAAGAAAGGAAAATAACGTATTAAAATTGTAATCCTCAAGTCACATTTGACTCCTGCAATCGCAAGACATGCTGAAATGTGACTCGTATTCATCTTTTGTTATTGAACCGTATTGAGGATCATAATTTTAATACCGCTTTTTCCATTCTTACATTTTTATGGCACCCTCTGTATATAAATGTGCAGTAATCTAATATCCAATTTCACTTTTCCTAGTTTAGAGCCCTGTCCCATGAGAATTGTGAAGCAGAGAAAGTTTATTGCTCGTTTTTGTACCTGTTCTGCAAGACCCACATGTAAACAAAGGGTGACTATGTATTTTCCCAAAATCAGCATTCCTTCCAATGATTGTAACCTTCCCTCCTCCACTCCTCCAAAAGTATTTCCAATCTTCCTTTACCCTTGGCCTCATAAAAACCCAATTCAAATGTGAACTAACTCTTATCTGGATAGCAATGAATGAAGTGAGCTAACAAATTGACTCACACTAAATGTCAGTGAATGGCGGCCAACATGACCCCTCATGAGATATGTGTTCATAAGCGTTTCTTTTCTTGTTTTAAAGCAATATATTAAATAGCATGAGGTGTAAATTATATGGAATTCAAATGTCAAAGAAGGGGGGCATTTCTAATTGTTGCATAAGATTTCATTATGTAGTTAAATCCATAGGACTCTTGAACTCAAGAGTCGACAAAAGGAGATTGGTTAAATTAATTCCTTGTAGTAGCATACTCATAATAACATATAGCTGCATTGACTTGGAACGTTCATGAATGTTATTAAATTTATAGTAATATTATAAGATTGTACAATCTTATAGTGTATAATCTAAGAGTGTCCCATCCCACTCAATTAATTGAGACAATTTAATTGATGCTGTCAATTAAATCAGCATCTGGAGATGGGGAAGGAAAGAAGGCAAGGATAGCTGGGCAGTACATACAATTATATATATTGTATTATAATATCCTTGTGGTGGTGGTGTGTATGTATGTGTGTGTTTATGTGAAAAGTTGTGCATGAATACATTAATAATTATTGTTTAAAGTTATCAAATTATGTAGTTTTTCTCCTCTGGATTTTCAGATTTTCATGTAGTAATTAAAGCCATAATATTTGCATTAAATAAAGTTAGGGGAAAGAAATGTTTGTCTCCTTAGGGAGAGGGGGAGAGGTTAGGGGGAGAGGTTGTATACCTGATGGCAAGAGGGAATAGAAAATACTTAGAGGGAAAAATTTTACTTATGTAAAGAGGGTTCAGCAAGTTCCCACTGAAAGGGAACAATGCTCAGATGTATGGCACACTTCCAGGGTGAAGGAAACAACTACAACTCCGGCTTTACCTTACAAATGCAAACAATGTAACCTAAATGTGTGTTCTCTCGTGTTCATCTGAAATTTTAAAAAATCTGTGATTTATTCATTTATCCAGCTGGTGTTTGTGGGATGTCCGCTGTAGGCTGACTCTGTACTGGGCACTACGGAAATAAAGGATGAGCAGGTAGACCTCGTTCCCACTTGTGTGCTCTCCGTTGTTTAACAGAAGAGATGGATGGACACCAATTGTATTACTGCACACCCCACAGATGGTGCAAGCACAGTACAGCTGAAATCAGAGGCATGAGTAGAATTCAACTGGTAAAATGATAGAGGAAGAGTAATACCAGCGATGGGAACCAAGTCCAAAGACTCTGGGTGGGAGGGAGCCTGACACTTTCCACTTGAGAGGAAATGATGGGAGGCTGGTATAGCTGAAGCCCAGGGAGGACAGGAAAGGAGGTCCTTGAAAACAATCCCCATCTTTTTTTGCCATGATGATTTTGCCTTACAGACATTGCCTTCCATTCTTTCCTTTTATTAGCAGGTACTTCATGCCTGCACCTGTTAGGTCAGAAAGGTGATAGAAAGGAGATTTCTGTTAAAATTAAAATCCTAAATTATACTTAATCCTCCTCAACCCAATTCTTCCACACATCTGGGGAATAAATCAGCTCTGTTCTGTTTGTGTTGGTCTGAGTAACACTGCTACCCGGGGGTCTGCTGATTAGAGAGGGGCAGAAGGAAGGTCAACCACCTTGGAGCATCTCCACAAACAGGTCACTCAAGTTGGAAAACACACTGAAAGAAATGGTGCTTTGATTATTATCCCTATCATTTTCCTATATCACTTACACGAAGGTGATCTGAATGATTTTCAAACCTAGAATAGAGAGTTATTTTGCAGGGGTATTTCAGAGTCAGCCATAGATGACATGCCCTGTAAGTTCTGTCTCAATACAGGTTCTAGTGACCTTAATGAAGAATTGACTGTGACTATAACAGTGTGAGATGCTTTCAGGGGAGCTTCTTCCTTTCTGTATTTCCAGAATTTATGTATTTTTGGTGGCATTGTTTTAATCTCCTTCTCTATCAGACCGCATAATTAGAGTAGGCAGGAGGTGAAAGAGTTGTGACAATGTAAATTCTCTTTCACATTCAGTTGTTCTCTTGTGTATCAAATAGAATAATCTTAAGCGGGAGGAGGAAGATGCCAGGTTGCAAGGTTGGACTCTGAGACCTCCTAAGCTGGGGATTTTCTGGGGGCTTCAGCTAGTAAATGGGAGCTGTTGTGTTTTTACAATCTGCGTTTCAGTGAATACATATTCTTCAAGAGCAGAGAGACAGATTTTACCAAATGGTAAACTTTCCAAAGATGGCTCATTGATGCTGATTTGGGCATGAATTTCCATAATTATTTCCTGTTTTCCTACCATCACCCTGCAAAAATACTTTTAAAAATCAAAACCCTTGAGTTTAATATATGTGACAAATGAGTGTACCAATAAGAAAGTTCTGAACTTTCTTATTAAAAAAAAAAAAGAGTCAAAAGAGAGAGTGACTTAAAGTCAGGTACGGATATAAGGCAATAACTGACTAGTAAAATAAGAGGATTTCTATTACTGCTCATAAATCATGTCTGGGGAGCCTAGGTGTAGTACTAAGAGCAAGAGTTTTGGAGAGCGTAAATTTTGGCCCAGCCATTTGTAATTTATGTAACCCTTAGCCACAAAGTTTAACCTCTTTTTTCTTCTGGTATCATACCCACAAAGAGGAATAATAATGCTATCTTAAAAATCTTCTATGAGAATTAGGGTTGGTTCAATAATATCACATACGTGAGTCTATCACAGCAGAGTGACTGGAGTATTTCAGTGGCTCCCTGCCAAAGCTAGTAACCACTACGGGCATCACTTTAGGTGGCCAAACTACAGCCTGTCCCACAGCTCACCTAGAAAGTCACCACACATAGGGAAAATGGGAAATTATAGCTAGATGTACCTTTGTGTACAAAATACTCTTTAATTTTTTCTTTTTTTAATCTACAAAGTATTTTCTACATGTTGGCTACCTCATCGTAAAATTTTGTAATGGATATTTTCTAAATTATGGTGCATTTAGCTACAAGCTTCCATTTTCCTCATGTATGGTGACTTTATGGTTCACCTTTAGGACGCCTGATACAATGAAACCTTAATAAGCTTTCCTTGATTTCTCCTAATAAGTGACTCCATTGTTTCACACAAATATCTTGGTGCTTCATTCACAAAATTTGGGATGAGTTTATGTAATATGTATTATGATTGATCACATATTTTCAGTCTTCATGGAGAAGGATGCAGTGTTGGGGGAGTATTATATCCATGTGGTCAATAAGGATGGCTAATGTTATGTATTGATATGGAACAAATGTAAAAGAAAAACTCTCCCATAGGAAATGTGGTATGTCAGTGGATAACTTCAATGCAAGGTTTGGGGCAGGACATGGGCTGGAATCCCCAAGCTGCCACCTCGTATAGTGATTCACAGACCAGCAGCCCCTCAGAATCCCCTGTGAGTGTCCCATTTATGTCAATTAAATCAGCATCTGGAGGTGGGGAGGGAAAGAGGGCAAGGAGAGCTGGGGATTGGCATTTGTTTTTATTTTATTTTATTTATTTTATTTATTTTGAGACAGAGCCTCAAGCTGTCACCCTGGATAGAGTGCTGTGACATCACAGCTCACAGCAACCTCCAATTCCTGGGCTCAAGCGAGTCTCCTGCCTCTGCCTCCCTAGCAGCTGGAACTACAGGTGCCCGCCACAATGCCCATCCATTTTTTGGTTGCAGCCGTCATTGTTGTTTGGTGGGCCCAGGCTGGATTCGAACCTGCCAGCTCAGGTGTACGTGGCTGGCGCCTTAGACCGCTGAGCCACAGGCGCCAAGCTGGAATTGGCATTTGTTACCAAACTAACCAACTAACTAACTTGTGGCAACCAAACTGAGCAATGACACGCTATGTGAGCTGGGCGGATTATTCACCCTCTCTGAGACTCGGTACATGGGGTTCCTGGGCTGTTGAAACAAAGCACTGCAAACCGGGCAACTTGGAACAACAAAAATTGATTTTCTCCCATTCCAGAGACCAGAAGTTTGAAACCAAGGTGCCAGGAGGGCTTTCCATCTTCTCTGGGCTCCCAGCTCTGGCAGTCTCACGCTCCTTGTGGCTTTTTGATGGACAGCTCTCCTCCTGGTGTCTCTCCACATTATCTTCCCTCTGTGCATTTATGTCTGGGTCCAAATTTCCCCTTTCATGAGAGCACCAGTCCCATTAGATCAGGACTCAGCCTAATGACCTCATTTTCTTTTGATTACCTCTATAAAGATCCTATTTCTAAGAAAAGTCACCTTCTCCATGTATCAGCAGTTAGGCCTTCAGCTACCTTTTTCTTTGGAGGGACATAATTCAACCCATAGCACTAAATACAGCATCTGAATAACAACCACACTGCTCCTATTTTGTTCACAGAAGGCAGTGGGATCATTTCCTTAGAGTGCAGGTTGCAATAGTAAGGTGGAAATAAATAATTTTAATATTAGCTGTGCATCAGGATCATTTATTTTTGATATTTTGTTCTCATTGTTAATATTAATTGTCCTCTAATTTGTTTTTCCCATCTCCATTCAAGAGGTAGCTAGGACTTTTGTGCTCCTTTTGGTGAGGGAGGTTTGATTGTCTGGTCAAGAAGTAGAAACTGACTCAAGACAATGCCCCTGTCTCTGAGGCATCATGAAAAGTGTCCCAAAGCAGGAAGCCTAATCATTGTTACTTATTAATACACTCTCCAGGAAATGCTTCACCGAATGTTGCAAATGGGCCCAGGGTCGTCAAATTTTCTAATTTTCTAGTACACAGAAATTCACTTTCTATGTAAAAACTGCCAAAAATGAAATGTGGGTAACTAATTTCATTCTTCCTAATGCGTCTTTCAAAGATATCATGTTGGTAGCATGAAACTGACCATGTTCAGAGTATTCACACCACCAAAATTGGCAAACTTTAAATCAGGGATTTTGCTTTTGTTTTTTTCCGATGCACTAATAATTTAAAAATCACTAACCATCATATCCTTGTGTTTGTTTATATTTTTATTTTTATATGGGAGGGTTTATAATTTCTGAAATTTGTTTTTTTTTAAAGTGATTGGAGGTTGCTGTGAGCTGTGACACTACAGCACTCTACTGAGGGTGATAAAGTGAGACTCTGTGTCTAAATAAAAAAAAAAAAGCTGGCCTCACCAGGAAAGGATAGATAGTATATCTTGATAAATTCATAAAATTACAAACCTCTGCCTGGCTAAAGTATGTTATTAAATATGAATATGATTTTGTTACAATGCAAAGTAATATTTTTAGATCTAGTATCTGCTATTTAAAATAACAATGGAAGGTAATTATCACTACCCTCATTACATAAATGAAGAAACTGACTATTCAGAGAGACATTGGCTACTCTGAGGTCACATGGTTAGTGAATGATTAGTGAATTAGTGACTAGACTTGAACCCAAACCCCTTAACTCTCTGTCCAGTATTCTCCCCACTATGGCTCATTTCATATTTAGGGCACTAAAAAGAGCTCCAGGAATATCACAGATTGTTATCTGTGTTTTCCAACCTAGGATTGTAGGTCCTTAAGGAATAGCTTGTAAATGAGTGGTCCAAGGGAAAGCAAATCCATCAGTTCTTGAGAACTCATGACTATGCTTTTTCTTCTAATGTTGACAATTCCACCAATATCCAAGGCCCATCCTTCAAAGATAGGAATCAGTGGTGGATTAGTTAGGGGGACAATGAGTCTTCATCTGCAAACACACTTAACACATTGCGTTTTCTCAGGGCACAAGGGAATTGCTGGGAAAAATAGAGTGCTGGGTTTAACTGGAATTGCCAACTCTTATTTCTTTACTGCCACCTTCAGAATGTACAAAGCAGAAATGCAGGAAAAGTCCTAAGAGGTGGAGCAATTTTAGCTTTCCTGAGGTGTGAAGAAGCACAGAAAACACTGTATTTCCTATATTTTCCCTTCCCCCCACCTTAAGTGAACTAGGTCAGAAGGTACATCTTTTTCTAAAATTGCATTTCTAGATATTTCTTCTAAGAAGGAATTTACTCTGGTTCCTAGTCAGCAATGACTCAGAACACCTTTCAACTCAGCAAGCTGGCCTATCCCTCTGATACCTGCTCCCCTTTGGATCTACAGTTTGGAACTAATGTCTATGTGTCTGCAGTACAAATAGGGGCTGTAAAACCTCACCCCAGAGCCAGTGAGTCCTCTCAGCCAAATAACTTCATTCACATTTACTATTTTGTCTTCAGAGCTAATTGCTGTGTTTAAAACAAGCAAACATTAAAAATACCCATAAAACACTTTGCTGATTGATCCTAATAAGGATGTGTATTTAAAAACTACTAGCTTAAAAAACATAAATATCTATTAACAAAAGAAAAGTCAACAATGGAGTGGATATCTTAAATTTTTATTTTTTGAAATAATTACAAACCATTACAGGAAAGTCACTTTTCTGCAAAAGTCCAAATAACTTTTCTTCCTGAACTGTTTGACAATGAGTTGCCTACTGGCCCTGAATATTTTATCATAGTCAGGAGATTCACTTTGCTAGACTACTATTGTCTAAACCTCAAGGCTCTGTGCAAGTGTCACACACTTAATCTAGTTAATCTAATCATTATAGACACTGGTTTAGGACCATGCATTGCTACCTGGTTGACTTAATACATTTCAGCCTGTTGAATACCAGTCACTACTCATGTCCGCACATGTGTATATTTAGTCTCCAATTCTACCAGTTTTCTTCCTTCATATTTTTTTTGTATTCGTTATTTTATTCACTTTACTGAGATTAAGAAAATCTGGATTAAGAAACTCCTATGGTCGCCAGCTTCCTCCAGGCTGCAGACCAGTGGATGAACAAGTGAAGCTTCATCTGTATTTACAACCGCTCCCCATCGCTTACCTCACCACCTGAAATTCCTCCCGTCAGAGCAGCAGTAGCATTAGATTCCCACAGGAACGGGAACCCTATTGTAAACTGCACTTGCAAGGAACACCAGCTTGCATGCTCCTTATGAGAATCTAATGCCTGTTGATCGGAGGAAGACATCTGATATGCTTGAATCATCACAAAACAATCCCCCGCACTTCATTCCATGGAAACATTATCTTCCATGAAATTGGTCCTTGGTGACAAAAAGCTGGAGGCCACTGCCTTAAAGCATCAAAAGGAAGAAGTCAGGTTGAATGAAATAAAAACAACAGTACTTAACTAATTTTTGACAGAGCTCACCACAGGTGCTTTATTAAAAGTAAAAGTATAACTTAGAAATAAATGTGACTTTCAAAAAATAATTTTTATTGCAATTCTTTTACCATAGAAATGATTAATAATAATAGCAAGTAATATTATTAAATAATTGTGCATTATTCTCTTTGTAATGCATTGTTTCATTTAATTCTAACACACTCTAAAAGGCAGGCATTATTATTATTATTTTTATTTTCTCTGTTTTATAGTTGGGATATTGGAGAATCTATCTGTCATCATTTGCAGCTAAATATGTAAAAAGGAGGTCTGTAGTATCAGTGCAGATTTGTAAGTGATCTGTGAGTTATGTTGCAACATTTTCTTACTTCGTCAATGTCAGACACACGGTGCTGTTGACTTTTGAAGTGTAGAGCAGGAAATCACTCAATTTATGCAGAAGACTCTTGTGACTTTTCTCTCAATAATATTTTGAACACACAAGCCCTTCCTTGATCTTATGCAGTGCTGGGATTTTACACATTTAGAGAATTCTGATTTTCTGCACTACTAAGTCTTCTGACCGAGAGAAGAAGGTGAAGGTGAAGGAGAAAATATGTTGTTTTCGTGGAATCAGCCAGAAATCTATCATGAGGCATATCCGGGGAGGTTCCTCACCTCCTCCAGCTTCTGATCTAATTCTTCCTACTGTGCCCCGTATCTGTTGTTGGTTTGGATTTTCTTGGAGGTGAAAGCTGAAATGAAGATGGTAGTGCAAAAGTAGGGAGGGAATCATGAAAGGAAAAGAGACAAAGCAGGATTTGGGGATGGGAACATGGAAGGGGTTGGTTTAAATCTGAAGAAGCCTCTGCCAGGTCATTGAAGAGTTCTGGAGCACAGGCGTTCCCTTAGGATCCTGCTGTGTCAGCAGAAATGGTGAGGCAAGGAAGACGCCAATATCTCCCTCAGCCATTGGCCCCCAAAGTAGCTTGACTTCCATCCCGAAACCAAGGGAGATGCTGCTGCAGCTGACACCTGAGGCTGAGAGAAAATCACACTCACGCAGCTGGGCAGTCAGACACTTCTGTGGGGGGTTCTCAGGGGCACATTCCTGCCTGCCACAGAGCTATATGTTTATGCAATAAACCGAGAAATGCAATGAGAGTCAAGTAATAGAGTATCAGGATGCTTACCTTCTCTATAAACTGCAAACATAATGTATATCCACCATAAAGACAGGCTTCCGGTGCTTCTAGAAAAATTGGCAGAATTGGCATACTTGACATGGTCTCTCAGTCTTTTTTCTCCTTGACATCACCCATGTCATTCCTTTTGGTCTCCAGCTCTGCCCCTACAGGATTATGACTTTCTTTTCTTTTTTTCTTTCTTTCTTTCTTTCTTTCTTTCTTTCTTTCTTTCTTTCTTTCTTTCTTTCTTTCTTTCTTTCTTTCTTTCTTTCTTTCTTTCTTTCTTTCTTTCTTTCTTCCTTCCTTCCTTCCTTCCTTCCTTCCTTCCTTC
>CAUYON010211068.1:0-23538 GCA_963573935.1 Arctocebus calabarensis | reverse complement strand
TATAGTAAACGAGAAAATATCATGAATGGTATGTCAATCAGGTTGATAAAATATCTCAGATTGCATGTGAAGCCCCCACACTGTACCCCATGGTTGAACTAATGTACACAACTATGATTCAATAAAAAAAAAAAAAAAACTTATGTGGAAACTTAATCCCCAGTGTGGCAATACTGAAGAGGTGATTGGGTAAAGAGGGTTCTCCTCTCAGGAATGAGTTAATCCATTCATAGATCCATAGGTTAATGAATTAATGCATTAATGGCTTATCTTGGGAATGGGATTGGTGTCTTTATAAGAAGAGGAAGAAAGACCACTCGTGTTCAGCCCCTTCACCATGTGATGCCTGTACTACCTCTCTGCAGAGAGTCCCCAGCAGCAAGAAGGCCCTTTCCAGATGCAGCCCCTCAACCTTGGACTTCACACCCTTCATAGGTGTAAGAAATAAATTCCTCTTCTTTATAAATTAGAAAGTTTCAGGTAGTTGTTATAAGCAACAAAAAAATGAACTAAGACAGGTAGAAGAGTGTTTCCAGTATGAAATGCCATCTTGACCTGCAGGTAAAAAGAAGAGAGTATGAATGAATGAAATTGTAAAAGAATAGAGTATAGTGAAGAAAGAAAAGAGAAACTGTTTCTAAGTTTACTTTTTAGTGTTATTAAGAGAAAAGAATGGGAGGCCCAGATGGGTGGATTTCTTGAGCTCAGGAGTAAGAGACCAGCCTGAGCAAAAGTGGGATCTCTGTCTCTACCAAAAAAAAAAAAAAAAAAAAAAAGAAGAAAGAAAAGACAGAAAAGAAGAAGCTCCGCAGGATCTGAAGTAGCAGCAGTCAGAGGATAAAAGCAGAATTATGAACGTTGAAAGGGGAGGTAGCAGAAGTCTGCTGCCAATAATACCCAAAGCTTCTGGGGCATCAAAGATGATGAAGATTAAAACGTGAATATTATGGGGCCATGGTTGATCTCCATTATGGGAAGGGAGCAGAAAGTAGATTTCTAGGATTAGGAAGAGTCAAGAAGTAGACGCTCTGAGTGCTGATTATTAATTTTTTGAGAGGGTTGGTGGAGGAATAAAGGAATCAAGTCGAGTGAGTAGGGAAAGTTAATTTTTAAGGTATGTGGATGGGTGCTGGGAATAAATGTTTAAAATTGAAAATCACTGTATGAAGAAATTGTTTCTGTGTATGCGGCACATATTAAATATAGTGGAAAGAAAAGAGGTCACAAAAATTTCATTACTTTTCATAGATATTATTATATTTACATTCAAAAGAATTCAGTGTAAATAGATGGTTGCTAAATTGCAGTCTTTCTGACGTTGAGATTTTAAACAATAAATAGGTAATTGAGTTTTTGATGAAGTTAAATTTCTCCATACACCAATTATTGAATTGTATATGTAGAGACTTTCAAATTATAATTGGTAGACATTTTTATAAACAGATAAAGATGATAAGGTTATTCTAAAAAAAAGAGATTAATGGGTTCATTCCTATTTTTAAATGGAAGTGATTATAAGCCAAAGAAAGCAAAGGGAAAAGAAAGTGAAATTGTTCAATTTTTGACTATATTATCATATAAAAATGTGCATTTTAAGTACTTGAATGATCAAGATTGGTAAGGTATGCTAGGAAAAACATTGTGTAAGGTAAAAATAGAAAGAAAACTTGTAACTAGTTAGACTGTGAAGGTAGCATGAGTTGCTAGAAATTCAAAGTGAATTCAAAACAATGCCACAGCAAAAAAAAAAGTAGACTCATTTTGGTATGTTATTGAGACCAGACCTGGAACAATGCATTCAATTGGGGATACCTCAAACAAAAATGAGCATCTAGGGAGTTGGAAATAGCACAGAAACAAGGAATAAGAATGATTGTGCTTGGAGAGACTGAAGTGCAGAAAGAATAAGAGACTTTATATTTCTTTAACGTGGATAACATATGACTTAAAAGTCAGCAGCATATCTGTTTATAAACATCTGAAGGGTGAGGGTATACATGGAAGATAGAATACAATTGCCTAATATGATAAAAAAAGATTTAACTTGAGAAAAAGAATTTGAAGAGAAAATTTGAAAGTAAATATAATTAAATTGTCTCAGAAATATGTGCATACTCTGCCAAGAAAGACAATTTTAGCTGAGAGCCTAGCAGAATGACCCAACAGATCCCCTGTAAATATAATTTCTTCATTTTTACAAATTAGTAGAAACCTTTTTAACTTTGATCTCAGAAAAGTGTTCTTACTTCTAGTCTTTAAAAATCCAACAGCATAAGACTTTAGATTCTTGGGCACTTGTGTCTTATTCTTGCTGGTTTGTGTATTTTGTCATTGGTAACAGATTCAAGGAGTGTTCATCCTTGTTCATATCCAGGCTGTTTTTATTTTATTTTATTTTTTGAGACAGAGCCTCAAGCTGTCACCCTGGGTAGAGTGCCATAGCATCACAGTTGACAGCAACCTCCAACTCTTGGGCTAAAGTGATTCTCCTGCCTCTGCCTCCCAAGTAGCTGGGACTACGGGCACCCACCACAATGCCTGGCTATTTTTTGGTTGCAGCCATCATTGTTGTTCGGCGGCCGGGGATGGGTTCAAACTCACCAGCTCAGGAGTATGTGGCCAATGCCTTAGATGCTTGAGCCACAGGTGCTGAGCCCAGGCTGTACCTTAATATTCCATTCTTCTGAAACTCTAATGGTTTGGCTTAGAATTTACTAAAAAGCAATCACGTAAGTGTATTTTTTAAAAATTGTAGAGACTTCTAGCTGGAATTTAAAGTTATACTAAAAAGGCACTCAAGTAATTTATTTCTAAATCATTTGTATTATTCTATTTTAAAATAGAATCATTATTCTATTTTTTTAAGCCTAAAAATCTGTTCTTACTAAAGTGATAGCACAGTTTTTCCTTTAAAGTCACTTTTAAATGAAATTAAAACAAAAATTTTGTTTTGGGTTATGAGCTCCTAAAGGGCTTTGTTTAATTTGACTTACAAACAAGTTCCATGCCACAACACTGCCATACACATCTGAAAAATAAACAAATCGGAAACGGTAACAGAGACATCCTATCCCAAAGGGATTGGTTAAGGGACATGCTAGTAAGTGAATCTGTATTTCTAGTGATTTTCATTAAGAAGTCATAATTTCCCCCCCCTCCTCCCTGCAATAAACATCCTTCCTCAGACTTAGTTGAGATATTCTGAGAGCCTGATTCACATCATGTAGTACCAGCTAGTGTTTCTGAATTACTTCCAGAATTTGGCAGCAGATTTTGAACTTCAGAATTCCCCAGACGTGTCCCTTCTGATTCTTTGAGTTTTCCCCATTGTTCTACTTTTCCTCTCTTCAGCATTCTCTTGTAGGAACTGTGGTTGCAGTACCATACTGGGCCAATAGATGCCGGGGCTGGTGGGTAGGGGTAATAGATAGCTGGTGCAATCGTCCCAGAAAGTAGTTTTCCTTTTTAATTTGTGTATTTATGAATTGTTTGCATTTTGCCCCAAGATAGCAAATAAAACAATAAAAATACATTAATTTTAGGAAGATGCCTCAGTTTCAGAGTCTTCAAGAATATTTTAGGCAAGGACAGCATAACTTAGTAAGCACAGAATTTAAAAAGCAGTGTCTAAAGTAACTTGGACTTGATATTTTCAGAAAGAGATTTGTAAATATATTTTTGAGAGCCTGAGGGACACATGGAATGAAATTATTTGAACTGAGGTTTCTCAAACTGATGAGTGAGATAATTTTGGGTGGTCCAGGAGAAATAGCTTATTCCTACAACATAGGCTCATTTGCAAAATTATCTGTACATGGCAAGTTACATTGGTTTTCCATTTATGGTAGTTAAGAAAGTTTCCTTTATAGAATAAATTTATTTAATATAAATAGATTATTTAAAGATACATGATAAGTCAATAACATAAGTGACATAGCTATAATTATAAAAGTGGTCTTCAATAGAAATGCTGAAAATGTCTTGTTTTAAGAAACCATACCTATTTGCTTCTATACTCTTAAAATTCTTTGCTTCTTATGTCTAACTTCTTATTTCAAATGTAGCCTGAAAATGTAATATTTTGCTTCACTCCTAATGGCATGTAACATACATATTGAGGACAACTGTTAGAAAAGAAAAATAAGAATTAACTAACAGTCATACAATGCTGGGATATTTTGATAACTTCTGTAAATGCATTCCTACGTAGATGTATAGAAACTATGTGAGAGCTAAGTAACCTCAAAAACAAACTCAGTGTTACTGAAAATCTGATTTATATGGGAGCAAAGACACATGCTAATAAAAACTATATTTACATGAACAAAATATGTGCCAAAGTATGAATTTTAATTTTATCTAAATTATACATCTCCTCACCTTTATTGATAAAAGTAGCACATAACATTTTTACCAAATGAAATTTGAAAATTTGTGGTCCTAAGAAGAGAACAATATCCTTAATTCTCATGATATTAGAGAACATTTTTAGATACTATGATTCACAAAACATTTAAATTGTGTATTTGGCCTAACGTATACACTATGTTAAAAATAATTGCTATTTTTTCCAATTACAACAATTAATAATAGTCTCACAGTTTCGAGCTTACATAAGGACTGGTTTGAACCTCAGTTCTGCCATTTACTAGGCAGCTGCTAAAAATTCTTATTTTTCCCACATGTAAAATGGAGACAATAAGATCTGCAAAACTAATTAAATCTTCCCATTGATATTTTTCTCTCAAGTGTATATTAACCGGCATTCCTCTTTAGGCCAGAATGTGCTCTAGACGGGGTTCCAAATCTTCTTTGTGCCAAACTCATTGCCAGAAGCCTTTCTACCTTGAGAACCAGAAAAGGAAACATCATGCCTGGCAGTGCCTACACTCTCTAAAATAAATCTGTAGGAAAGAACACCCAGTAAAAGCGATGAGAGCAGCAGCGACTCCCTTTATCATTTTAAATTTACAACCTTGCCTTTTGTGTTGACTCTTAATCTTTGTAGATAATGTCTCTCTATGTTAAAAAATAAATTGTAGCTCAGTTCTCAGTATTGGTTTTGCTCTTGATCTAGACAGTGCTCCTGCCAGTTGCCTAAGACCAAGCTGAAGAAGATGAAATCTTTCTATGGACGTCTCTCAGAAGATAATTTAATTGATAATATATTAAAACCTCCGTGAATGGCAATAATTTCTCCAGGTTAATTTGTAATCTCTCAGGCCTCGTCTAAGGCAATGTTGGGGCTGCTTGTTGAATCACAGGCTTTGTTTAGAGACCCCTGGCTTTGCCTTTGGGGAAGTTACTCAGGTTTCTTGGGGCTTCGGTTTGCTCATCTTTTATACTGGCTTGATGTTAATAGTAATGACCACCGGAACGTTGTCACGAAAATTAAATGAGCTCCCGTACCATAAGTGACCTACACAAAGACAATAAATTCACAGTAAATTAAAACACTTGCTAGTGTGAGAACAAAGGCAATAGGTTTTAGGAAAAGGTGATTAAAGGGATGTGAAATTTATGGATTGTATTTCATGCTAGCTCGCCTTGGCTCCTGGTTGTGACATACACCCGTGGGCATATCGAATATGACATCCTAGGTAAGCGCATACTGCATGCGCAGAAGGCTCAGGCGCGAAATGTCATTTCAGCAATGTGCCCAGGGAAGCTCTGACGCTGCTCTGGAAGTCCGTGGTTGCTGCTTGACCTTTGGGCGTGTGGGAGGGATGCCTATACCTGCACCCAGTGCTGGAAGGGGCCCAGGCCCTTCCCAGCACAGCCTATCCCTAGCCTGCTCACTCCTTCACAGCGTACATCTCCACGGAAAAGGGTATTTCCCCTGGTCAGAGAAAGCGCCCCTGTCTGGCCTGGGTTGGTTTTTGTTTTACGTTGTTGCAAGTAGGTGAAGTCCTTCTGTGTCCTCCCTTGGGGTAAGTGGAAAGGAGTCCAGCAGGGGGCCCGCCGTGGCCTACTCGGGGGAACCCGGGAGCGGGAGAATTTCAGGCAACGCTGAGGACTGCCCCACAGAAGCAGGTGGGGACCGACAGTAGTGGTTCCCTCGCGCAGAGAGCGGAGCGCAGCCGCGGGTCCCTCCCCTCCGCCTGGAGTCTGCGGCGGCCCGCGGCCGGCCGGGTGGGGGCGGGGGGCGGCGCGGAGGGCGCGGGGATTACCGCGGCGCCACTGGGTACGCCCAGGGCCCGAGGCCCCCGGCGGTCCCCACGCGAGACGGCTAACGATGACAATAGGCAGTCGCCAAGGTTGAATAAAAAGGAGTCGATCTGCCGCCCCCCGCCACCCCTCCACTTCCCCGGCAACCCGGGCCGAGGCCCCCGGTGGCCTCCTGAGCCCGCAGTAGCGGGCGGCGACGTCCCCCCCGCCCCACCTCCGCGCGCAACTGCGAGGCTGCCCGCAGCGCGGCGCACGCTCCAGGCGCTCCCGGCTTCCGCGCAAAACTTCCATCCTGTCCACGTGAAGTTGTCGGTCCTTTAGAGAGGGGGAAGGAGCTTCGGGAACCGCGGCGGAGGGGCAACCGCGGCGGCCGGGCGCGATCGCAGTTTCTTTTCTTCTGCTTTCCTCTGTCAGTGCAGGGTTTTGGCTCCTCTCCTTCCTCCCCCCCTCGCAGCCGGCTTCTCCCTCCGTCTCGTTTCTCCCCACTTGTGTAGGCTATTTGTTGGGGTGGGGGGGTGGCCGAAGGGGATGTCCTGTTTTCACCAGAGGCACAGCACCAAGGGGAAACTTCGACACTGGAAGGAACGAGAATAAATACCTAAATACGGACGCACAGATCCACTGCTGGGACAATCCTCCGGATCCCGAGGTTGTCCGGGCTACGGGAGGTGAGTGCCCGCTTCTCCGACTCCAGCCTTAGAGCTCGTGGGGGCCCAGATTTGAGGGAACCCTCAAAGTCTTCCCAAGAAAGTGTACTACACTCTGCCGGGGGCGTGTGGGGATCCAGGACGCGCAGTGGGACAGTGAGTGGGCGCCGGAGTCGGGCGAAGGGGACGCTCTGAGGGCCCGGGACACTCAGCAGCAGTGCCATCTGCCCTGGAGGATGCCCCAGCCGCTAAAGGGTCCGGGTCTGCGCCCGCTTGTTCCATGCGGGGCGGGCGCGGAGCCTGTGCGTAATGGGGTTCACCGCCCGGCACTGTACTGCGCGGCCCCTACCTGCACCCCGCCTCCGCCTCGCAGTGGCGCGCGCGCACCAGGGGCTCCCCTGCATCCTTCCTGAGACATTTCTTTACTTTATGATCCCCTAGATGGCCCAGGAGCAGGATGCTGACCCTGGGTCCCCTGGAGGGCCCCCGGCGCCTGGGCTTTCCCGATGCCGGGTGCCCGTGTACGTGAACGGCTTGTGCTCTAACCGCCAGGCACTGACCCGGCTTTTAAACTGCGATGATCCCACTTAAATAGTTTGTATGTGGCGTGGACTGAATGTCTCTTGCAGTTTCCCAGGGTCGGTGAAATTAGGGGCGCCTTGTCAGAGCAGTCGCGTTCATTGGCTGGAGGCGCGGGTGCCATGGAGGGATTGTAACTTCTCCAAACCCAGGGACATGGCTGGGGAGAGCCAGTTTTCCCTCATTTCCAAGCCTGCTGGGTCCTTTTTTAGCCTGGTTAAGCGGGATTTGGAAGTAGACCGTGTGTGTGCTGGTTTTATTCTGCGCCACAAGGCAACTCGCGCTTTCGTTTAGTAGTACTTTCAAGATTGTTCTTTCTTTGTCTGCAAGATTTGCAACAATTCGGTGCGTTTAGAGAATTTGCGGATCAAGTGCGTGGCAGGGCGGTGGTGAAACCAAAGAGCGCCGTTTAGTTTTCGTCATCGCTTCCATAGTAGGGATGGCAGTGTCGCCCTTCACCAGCACTTCTTCCTCCCCTTTCCCGGGAAGACTGATGAGGTTTGCGCTTTGGGTGGGTGGATGGGGGGCGTGTGAGGAGGGTGGTGTTTGAAGACTGTCCTCCCTCGCCTAGTCCTCTGCGCCTCTCCCGGCCACACCAAGCGGGCTGACAGAGTCATTCATGAATCTGAACCTGAGGACAGCAGAGGAAGGCGCAGGTCCTTCTGCCCTCCCGCCCGGGCGTGTGTGTTGGTTTCCGAGCGGTTCCACGGGGAGCACCTCCGTGTGCGTGTGTGCGGTGTACTTGATCTGTGAGGAGGTAACAGGAGGCTGGTGTTCAAACCCAGTGGGCTGTTGGCCATTAATTTGCTTTCCTGGCTGTCATTACAGACACTTCCAAAATCTGATACCTAAGAGAACCCACAGGTTAGGTTTCACATTAAGAGCTTATACTTAACAGTTTTCTTTCTCCCTTGCCCCTTTTGGCTTGGCACCCTGGGATCAACGTAATTGTTGTGCGAAATATATCTTCTCGAACGTGGCTTTTTGCTTCTCTTCTCATTTGCGCCACTTTGTGTACCCTCGGGCGTTGGTCAGTTTCCCGAGGGCTCCTGCGGGATTTAGGTGGGAGCCCTAGGACAGTTTAACAGACGCGAGCTCCCCATCAACAGCTTCTGAAGTTTCACTCCCGCGTAGGTGACTGACAGGGTAGAAAGTTGACGATGTTTTTTGTTTGTTTGTTTGTGGCTTGTTTTTTGTTTTAAAAACCTCCTCATTTCAAGAAACGTATTTGATAACCTTTCCGGAGTAGAGCTTGGTTCCAAGCAGAAACGTTGTCTCTTTTTTAGTCCTTTAGAATATTTTTTGGCAAGCTTATACCCGAAGATTCAAAATCTAGGAAAGGGGGTGGAGAGAGGATCCTAAAACCAAATTTTGATATGTAGTATAATGTGTTTTAGGAGATTGGATTCCTATGTAAGTGTGTGTGTGTGTGTGTGTGTGTGTGTGTGTGTGTTCGAAACTAATATTATCCCAAGCAATAGAAAGAAGTCGTAACAAAAGACCAACTTTTGTGTGAGCTAGACTGCCAGAATCTGATTTTTTACTGCAACAATACTGAACGCAAATATAACCCACGTTTATTGTTATTATAAACCATAAAAATAGTTTGTTCCACCTGATTAAAAGTTGTAAGTCATTCAAAGTTAAACCAATTTTTAGAAATGACTGTACAAGAAAGTTAAAGCCTTTGGCTGTTATATGTCTTTGAAAGCCACGTAATTAGATTAGCTGGAAACTGTTCCTTTCTTTGATAATTAGGGATATGTCCTTGTCTTTCACAGGAACTGAAGGTCTGAAATCAATGTGGTTTTCCTGTGTAAATTGCCTGAAAATAATATGCGTCACCATTTTAAAGCCATTGTGATTAGAAGTTGTTTCGCCATTATAACTAAAATAAAGATATTTATTCGATTATTCTGTTTTGTTTATTTTATTGACTATTAGAAATTTAATTTCTCCTTTCCAAAATGAGAAATCTGATGTGTGGTATATTCACAGCTAACATTACTTTTAACTAATCTATTCAAGCTAAAAATCTTAAGAAACCTTAACATTTGTATAAAAAGAAATTGGTTTAAGAACATTCATTAAAGAACATAGATTCTGAATTTTAGAGGATTTCTAGAAGCTGGATGAAAAATTTGTCTTTGCATAGAGGTTTCTTTTTGAGGGAAGACTTGAAGATGAGTGGCTTGTCATTTTTTGTACATTTATTTTCTCTTTTAAAAAATTTTCTTGAGTTAAAAAAATGAAAAACAAGATTTCCATTTCTGAGGGTTTCCTTTTTATTTGTATTGTGCTTTGGGGTGTAAATAAATTTTACTTCGCCACGGGAAATAGAGTGTCCAGTTTCATGTTTTCAATCTCTGTTGCAAGTTCTAAATGACTGATGTCGTGTCTAAAAATATATTTATGTGGCTTGATATTTCATTTTTAATTTATGCAGTGGAATTAGATTATCTAGAGTTTTTAGAAAAGTAGTATGGTAGAAAAACCATGACTATTGTTATAAAAGTTAGGATGTTGGGAAGTTTACCTTCTAATTTTCAAATAATAAAATTAAACTTATCTCACCCAAGGAAACCTCATACTTTTTATACAGAATTTGAGAAGAGGGGAGATAATCCCTTTCACGACTTAGTGAAGTGTTAAGTAATTTAAGAATGTAATTATTTATTATGTTTTTTCATTATCATTTTTTCTCCTATTAGGTAAATGCGAGAACACTGGACATTCAGTAAAACCAGGCCCCTCTTTATAAGGAGTTTATTCACCATAGTCCTGTATTGCAGCTGCTGATCATATTTCATGGAGCTGTTAAAGCACTTAAAACCTAAAATTAGGTACTGTCTGGTCGTAAATATTTCAGATCACTCATTTAAGAAATAAATAGAAAAGCATACTATCAAAAGTAGGAGATGTTTTGAATCTTTTCATTGAAGAGCTAAACAAACTTCTATCAAAACACCTTATTTTTTTTTAGAATTATAATTCTGACAGTTCCTTTTTCAAATGGATATTATTCTTACATATGCTAAACTCTTTTAATGTGTCTCTCTGTGGTGTATCTTAAACTAATTGTACTCAGAAATACAGTTGGGGGATTTTATTACAATGGTTACTAGGTGAAAGAAATCAACACCAGGGAGAATGGGGTGGCATGCAGTGTACCTGCTTCTGTCATGAATTTTTCCCAGTGAGCTAAGAAATGACATGCTCTTTCAGGCATTTGCCTTTGAGGTGGTTGAGAGGCAGAAGTGCATTTAATTGCATTATGTGCAGTATTACATTTTGCAGTTAGATGTGTTTTAATGAGGGGGATGCTGCATATTCATTGAATTGTACTTGGAGCCAAACTTGGCGTCATTTCGTTTGAATTCGAGTGGAAGAAAATAAACAAGAGTCACATGTTAAGGAGCAGTACAAGGAACTTTGATTGCTTTTAAGAGGTTTGAAGATTTTGTAAATATTACTGTCGCTCAATATTTCTGGTGGCAGTGCTCATTAGTGTATGCCTTGGTGATACACCATTTTACTCTTGCAGTTTGTGATTCCTCTTACCATTTGTCACCAGTAGAGATCTATCGAAAATGAACACCACTATTATTTCCCTAACCCCTTCCACTCCTCCAGGAAAGAGATGAAACTGATTAATTTAAAAATAGAAACCATTTTGTGTTATCAAAACCACATTTATATGGTGGTTTAAGACTGTTCAGAAAGTGCACCTCTGAGTGTCACTGTAACCTTTTCTGTCATTGAAAGGTGCTAATTGATCTTAGGGCACTGACATAATAGCCATAGTTTGATATTTGAAACCTTTTAGTGTTGTCTGGCCCTTCTCTTACCCTGAGATTTCAGCACATGGCTGATTAAGAAAGACACCATACTAAAATACCAGAAACTATCACTTTTTTCTTTTCAAATGGCATGTTCATATTTTTAAAGCTTTGATTTATATATTGTAAGTAAATTTATTTTTATGTACTTTTGAACCATGGTAGACAGACCTATCTGTATTATCATATTAGGACTTTAAAAAATTTTTTTTCAAAGTTAGTTTTTTTAGGTTGAAATTGCTAGGTGAAATCTGATTGCTATGATCACATTTTTCAAAGTGAAGTTGAATGAAACCAACATAGAATGGATGCCTTGAAATTTCATATCTAAGGGTATATTTTCTTAAGTATCTTTACATCTTTTAAAATACAAATTGTCAGTTTAGTCTTTGAATAGCTGCAGTTTTGCTGTCTAAATCATCATCATTATGATTAATCATATCACCGATCACATCACAGCTAATATTTACTGAGGATTTATTTTATGTAAAATATCATTTTAAGTATTTAGGTGGATTTACTAATTTTAATCTTCCAAACTATGCCATAAAGTAGGTACTTTTATTATATCCATTTTACAGATGAGGATGCTGAGACACCCAGTCGTGAAGAGGGTGGAACCAGAATCCTGACTTCCCCAGTACCTTTATCATTAAATGCTGTGTTAGACAGCTGCTCCAACCAGTCACGTGTGAGGCCTTTTTAGGTAGTGTCTAAACATTTTATTTTTATGCTATTAGTTACATAGGATAATTGAATATGAGAAAAAGAGGTACTATCTCATGTTAAACCTGTAATTTTCATGAATAATCTTAAAACAAGACTAAACAAAGTGTTGAAGTAAAGACAATTTTTTTGAATTGCCTAAGGAAACAAAATAAGTAAGGGTGAACAAGTGCTTGGCTCAAATAGCCAAAACCATGAAGGTTGGGTAGCAAATGACTCAATGTGGAGAAACGCTATTACTTTGTAACGCTTTCTAATTATCAAGAATTTATAGCTGGATCTTTTAAATATGTAACTTACATGAAGAATTTTCCTTTGCTTTTCTAACCTTATCTGTTGGTTAGATATTATCAGTTTTGTAGTGCTTCTGTTTTTCTTGTTTTAAGCCTGACTGCTGGTTATGAATCTCAAATCTATATACATTTAATTGTTGGACCAACTAATGAGGAATGAAAAGTGCATAATAGATTCTGGAGGCAGGTTTAAATTATAATGGGCCCACCCAAATTTTGGAAATACTTTCAATTTATGTGGTTATCATACTTTGCATTTTTAAGGTTTTCTCTAGGTGAACACTTTTGTTTTCCTGTTAAAAACCTGTTTTAAAATGTGAGAGTACTTTTCCACTAAAGTAGTGGTTTTCATTTTTATTTATTATGGATTTATTTATTATGGATTCAGCCACAGACCCCTTTAAAATGAAAGCTGATAATATGCCCAGTAGAGAAATGTGCCACGGCTCTGGGTGAAGCTGGACGTGGGTGGCCTGAGAGTGACTCACAGACACTGCCCTCTCCCTTTTACCGTGGCAGTCTCTGGAATTTTCTGTAAGCCTCTTGCAGTATATGGAAATTATTACAGAAAAGCACCGGTCTGCTGATAGAAGGGAGTCCGAGCATTACCTACTCTAGTATGTAAGTTTGTCATCATTAAAAAACAAACTCTCAACTACCATAAAATACTGCCTAGTATAGTACATCAGCCAAAGGTTGTCTGCTCACCCTGGACAGACTGAATATTCTTATTAGCTGGTCTTTAACTTTTCTTCAGTTTAAGACTGGGAAAGTTAAAACTGGTCAAATGTTCCCCATATGTAGTTACAAGTCTGAATGAGGCATGTAGAACTTGTACCTGCACAGGTTTTCTTTTTTCGAGCATCTTTTCTGCTTTAAAGACTTGGAGAAGAAACACCAGTGCTGACCTAACAAGACATGGTTTAAGATTTTCATGTAAATTATTGCTACTGTTTCTCTTACTCTTTTCCACTTTCTTTTTAAAACCAAAGGGACATTTCTTGTGAAAGGCTACAATCAAATCATAAAAATTTACATTCATTTGCCATTAAGTTTAATTCTACTTACAAAAGCAATTGCACTAAGCTGGAAATAGTATCCTTAATCAAGTAGGTACCACATACCGGGAGGGCTTATTCTCTACAAGGTCAGCTACACAATTCACAGACCTCTGCATATACCCAGCGGGGTGATCTATTGATTACATTTCACTCCTGACTTTGAACTCCCTAAAATTAAAGGATTTGAAAAGACCTGAATGTTCTGATTGAGAGATTGAAAATTCCTAATTTAATACGTCCAGTTGGTTGAAAGTGGTAAGGACTCTGGGACCCAACAGATCTCTACATTAGCTAATTCTTTTCTCTTAAATGTTTATATTTGAATGCAAATGTATATCCATGTATGGTTACCACAAGTAATTCTAGCCCAATTTAATTGCATAGTGGGTGAGTCAGCTGCCTATTTCCTTTTGCAGGTTTTTTGGTAATATCAAACTATGCTGCTTCTAGTAGATAGTGTAATAATGCAAACCTCAGTAGATCTGTGGGGAGCAGCAATTCTAATGAAATGTTTTACATAAACTTTAGGTGATAAGACGATGCTACTACTTTATTTTCTTTTTGTTGAGCCATGAATCATAATTTACATCTGTTTTATCTCCTTAATCGTTGACTTTAGTTTTAAAAGGCTTCATTCCTGAAAATACCTAGCAAGGTTCTGGGTACTTAATAAGTATGTGTTAAATGTTTTTTCCCTTATGAGTGATGCTGAAGATATGCAAAAATTAGAGTGGGAAAGAATGGACTGTTTTCTACTCTGTCTAATTTTGAAGGCTTTGAAGCTTTTAGTATGTTATTATAGTTTTATATGTCATTCTTCAGGAATAGTTTGAATAGCGAGCTAATCATTGTAACTGAGGTCACATGTTTAATCCTCAGGTAGTCGCATTAGCTTTAGGCGCACAGTTGTTCTACACACACTTCGTCATAATATTGTCTTTGTCATAATAAGAGTTGTGACACCTTGATGCCTCTTATGGTGGCCCATTTTGGACTGCGCTGGACTGTCTCATCCCTAACACATTCAACCATGTTTGTTTATAAGTTTTATGAGGATTCCTCTGGACTTAAAATTCGTTTAAAAATTCTCTGTTGCCTATAGGGCAAATTCCAAAGTTCTCCTTAGGGCCTGCAAGCCCCTTCAAGCTGAGAACTTTGCACAGGTCTCCATTCTCTTCTCTCATTTGCTACTCACCAGAAATCTCTTCTCCAGCCATATGAAAAAAATCCATGAGAACAAATGGGGAGAGTGGTGACGGTGACCAAGACCCTCAAAGTTAAAACAAACTCAGGGAATTTTGGCATTGGTCTGGTAGAATTACAACTCTGAATTCCTGGTCCACGTTTATATGTATGCATGTGTGGATGTAGGAATGTGTTTATTTCCCACCGTTGGAAAGTCAGTAATCTAGTGGGTAAGCCAAGGATCCTGAAACTCTCTGGAGATATGGGAATTTCTTAGCACTTGAAATCAGAGGGACCCAATTCTTTCTCTAGCATAGTGATTAAATATGAAGAATGTGGAACCAGGCTGCTTGGGTTCAGACCCTAGCTCTGGAAAATCAAGCACGTTACTTAAACTAATTTTGCTTCAGTTTTCTGATGTGTTTACCTCATGGGGTTCTGATGAAAATTCAGTGACAAAATATGTGTAAATCATTCAATATGAGTATTAGTTAATATGGTTAGGATTGGGTACTATTCATTAGATTATCCAAAATGTTCCAGATGTTTGGTTAGACCTGAAAGTCTTCTGAGGGTCCAGAAATTGGAGACTACAAGTTGAGTTCTCAATGGTCTAAGTACAAATTTATTACTCTAAGTCATCTTGGCTCGGTCCCTGGATTCAGATATAAGGGCTGTTTGTCAGGATGGGGCTGAGGGAGGAAAGTTAAAATGTTATTTCTTAAGGTTTGGTTTCTAGTGCTTTCTCAGAACTGCCATATTGATGTCATACCTGAACCTTCGATATATGTAGACAGGGCTTTTCAAGCTCTGGTTATTGACAAGTTGGGATGGATAATCTATTCAGGGGTGCTGTGCATTGTTGATACTTAATACCATCCTTGGCCTCTGCCCACTAGATACTAGTAGGACTCTCCTGCCTGAGTGATAATGGCATCGCCAGAAACCTCGTCAGGTGTTCTTTGAAAACAAAATTGCCCCCAGCTGAGAACCCACAATCTAAGCAGCTCTTACTATCACTTCCTGTAGTCAAAAGATTCCCAGGGCTCTTCGTAAAAGGATTGTTCTATTTGCAGTCAAGTGTGGAGAATCCTAATACTTTCCTACCAAGTTTAAACACGACGTCAAACAATGCTCATTAGTCTGTGTTGATAGATCAACTTTACACAGAGGGGATTTACAGATCGGCTTAACACACAGACTGGCCATCTTCAACATACTTTCCTCTTTTGAAATAGCATATGAGTGAGGGGAACAGAATACCTGGGAGACTATGTAGGAAGTAAATATTTATTTGAATCACCTATATGTCTCATCTTCCTGTTACTTGTTAGTAGATACCTTTGACTCATATTTTAATAAGGACAATTGCCTTTTCATTTTCTTGGATAAATATTCAGTCATAAGAAACTTCTACTTTGTTTAGATATAGTGTCAGAAAGGGTTAAGTTACCGATAGTCAAAACTGCTGTAGATTAAGATACTTAATGAATTAAATAATTTGTTTAATGTAATAAGAAATTTTCAAATGAATTATGTCTTAGCTGTCAGTTGGTACTTTTAAGTTGAGGATCTTGATTTTAATAATTTATGGATTGACCAAGGAAAGTAAAAGTGAAAATACTACATGTAAAAACACTCTTTGGGTGAATTATCAGATCCAGATTTTTATGTTTTGATTCTATGGGCTATTACTATAGCAGCACATAGATATACTTTATCTACGAATTGATAAACAGTTGACTTTAAGTAAATGTGACCAAGGTCTGAGCACTGTCCCTGCCTAGTCTAGGTTTATATGATAGTTGTTTCAGAAATTACTTGAAAGGAACCAAAATGAAAACATATATAATGTAAACATAAAGGAAGAGAGGGTAACTGCCCACATAAGGTTTGGGTTGAATGTGAAAATTATTTTGAAATATGAAACATCATATTATAACTGTAAGACTAGAGTAATATTCTTATGAGTTATAAGCAATAGATAATTTTATTTTAGTAGTAGTTACAAAGATATTTAAAATTCCACATATAGCTACCAGTTTAGTATACTTTTAATGTAAGGCAGATAATTATGTTATGTGGAAGCAATCAGACTGACCTAGGAATTTAATAGTATTCACTAATTTAATAGGAATTTAATAGTGTTCACTAATCGATGCTCAAGTAGGTAGGAGAGAGTACTTGAAAACACACACACACACACCTATATACTCTCTCTCTTACTTTCCCTCACTCTCTCACACTTCCCTTGATTTATGCTTTAATTTTGAAATGTATTCTTGGGGATGAAATGACTGCAAACACAGCGTATTGTATGTGACCAAAATATTTTTCTGTTTTCTAAGAGGAACTCTGCTACTTGCTAGCAGAGGGTTGAAGTGGGGGCTGGGCAACCCAGTGACAGGTGGGCCATTCCAGAGGAGTTGAGGGAGGTGGGATTTAAGGCAGGGGCTTAAATTTTGAGTTTACAGACAGTGGGGGGAGAGTTCTGCTCTGTGCATTGACAGGAAGTCCAAAGAAGGCAAACAGTAAACCTCAGGTCCACCCAGCCATTTGAACAGGAAGCCTGGTAGCCCTTTAGATACTGGAGATCAGCCAAAAAAGCAGTTTTGCTTTTCCAAATGAGCACTTCCTGGGTTCATAAATCAGGTAACCCCCTCGAGTGTGTTCAAGTCACATATCTACTTTCTCAGGTTGATTTCTTTGTCCAGTGTGTCCTAACGTGGTGAGACTTACTTATTTTTATGAATGCTTTATTTCCTATAATGTGACTAGAGGCTTCCTTTTCTCTCCTTGGGATACTCCCATCACCCCCATCCTCCCTGCCCCAGCTCCCTTAACCTACTTGCCTCACACTCTCTCGCTGCCTACCTGGACAAAAAAATCTACTCATCTTTCAAGGGTTGGCTCAAATGTCACCTCCTCTGGGAAGCCTTTCCCAAGGCTCAGGCAGAATTAATTCTTTTTGCACTGTAATACCATAGCACTTTAGTTGGGCTATTAATATAACAGCACATTGTGTTGGGCTAATTATGGGTGAGTCTATCTTCTACAGAGATTCTGAACTCACTGAGGGAGCGATCATATCTTTTCCCTTCTGTAACCTCAACACTGTGGCATATTGATAGAAATTAAGTAACTGTGTGCACTGCTCAATGTCTGTCTTCAGAGGGCAAAGATCTAACATAAGACATCTACAGAGAACAGTCCTGTTTACGCTTTGGAAAACTGATTCAATTTTGCTTATGGTCATGGAAGCCAGTTATAGGTTATTTTCTCTTCTAACTTATTTAACACTTCATTTTACCAAAGTATTAACTGGTTTTCTAGTAGAAGAAAAGATATGTCTGGCATAACCAATATTTTTAATAAAATGAAATTAGAAAGAACAGATTGCTAGTTGAGGTTTATGGTCTTCATACACCCGATTTTCTCCAGAAACAAACTTTGGTAACTTTGATTGCTTTCTGCTGAGATCAATTTCTTGTTGTTTGGAAGAGTTTTTAACCCTCAGAATTATGGATTTCATCTAAGAGGAAGCATGTTCTGTGTTTTGTGTTACTAGTTCAGAATGTAGGGACCCAAAATTCCAAATGGATCTGTTAAAAGTATATGTGCCTTTTGGTGAAAGAAATTACATCTTTTTCTTTTCAGGCACAATCAAGGGAGGAAAAATTTTTGTTTGGTTTCTAGTGGTTTGTTTTTAGGCATTTTTCCACACAAAGATGAGCAAGACCCTTCAAAACCACTAACTTGCTTATGTAGGGGGAAGAAAAAAAATCTTTTCCGTGTCCAAAAATAACATTCAATTAGGATTATTGTTTCCAATAGTTTCAAAATTTGTGGTTTTATTTCCTTGTACGAGTCACTTTTAAATGTGGTATAGTACGTATAGCTCTGTATCAAGAGGAAGCATATTTGCTCTATGTTTTAATGAGTCACTTTATTTCTCAGAGAATCAGATCAGAAGAGGAGCCCAGCCCTTTCATTTTGCAGGTGAGATACTGCCTTAGGTGACATTAAGTCATTCCTTTAGAACAAAGTGAAAAACAGAAGCTCATACTACATGGAGACACTTCCGTGCTCCTACCTAGGGAACATCTTGTTGCCTGGAATCAGACGACCTTTGTGCACATCCAGGCTCTGCCCCTCATCAGCTGTGTGACCTTGGGCAGGTGTTTTCCTGAGCAGCTATAAGCCATAGTTCTAAGATGTGTAAGTGGGAAGTACCTGCTTCATGGAGTTGCTGTGAGGAATAACTGAATTCATGCAGGAAAGACATTTGTTTCAGTGCCTGGCCCACTGTAAAAAGTTGAGCATGTATTTGAAATTGATGTCCTCGAATAAACTGCTGAGGTCGTATTTAATATTTTTTTTAAAAAGGGAAATTCATGTTTCTAAAACAAGAGCTTTTTGTTTTTTAAATCAGTCATTTAAAAAAAAATTCACACTTGGTGTAACATATTAAAATGGAGATGATAGGGATTACCTTTGAGGGCAGTGACCAGCGGGAAGGAGAAGCTTCTGGAATGCTGATAATCAAGCCCTTTACCTTGGTTTGGTGGCCAGTGACATGGAGTGAAGGGTGTTTATTCAGTAAACATTCATCAGCCATCAACTTTTGATTTGTACATTGTACTTTATTGAAAAGTTAAAAAAGGACATATATTTAAAGTAAAAAGTAGATCTCACCACTTTCTTCATCTCTTCCAAAAATCAGGGTAGATTGTACCTTGGCATGCTTCCTTTCAGACTTCTTTTCTATGCATTTTTAAATGTAGGAACTTTACGAGGATGTAATTTACTTTTATTGTATTATTTTTAATTCCAAATAGGATCAGTTGATTTTCTTAAAACTTGCAGTGATGATTTTTTATATAAATTTCTGAATACTTACCAAAACTCCTGTACACAAAATTCTAGATGTATAATGAACAGGTGGATGTGTCTGTACATGTTGCATAGATGGTGCCAAAATACTTTTCAAAAAGAACATAACATTTTGCATCTTTATGGTAGTGTTTGCATCTTTCTCACAAAAGCCAAATGCAAAGATTTCTGGTTAATTTAACCTTGCAATTATTTGCACTCTGGGTAAGAAATATGTGTATACTAGTAAATTCCTTGAGACCCGTACAGTCATTGGAATATTCCACTGATTAGGACAAATAATTGTTTTTTACCATATGTATTAAAAAACTATATGGCATAGAAATAGTATAGATATATAGTTACTCACCTAAGAATTACTACTACTCTGTTAATCAGGATAGATATTATATGTATTTAGAGTTCTTGAAGAAAAAATTTAATTTAGTGTATATCATAGTTACTACATTTTTTTCACTTAGCACCTTAAAATATTTATCAGAATTATTAGGAGAAGTGGTTCTAGCTCTTGTGGTTGACTGAGAACTAAGGAGGAATGTTGTGTTATTATTCTAGTAAGAGTCTCCTGTGTGCAAGGCTCAGTCCTAGGCACCTTACATACATTACTATGGCTTTTAAACATACAATGTGTAGACATTGTGTTAATAAATGACATTTCTTCATTCTGAATGTGTTGATAAATATTATACATATCAAAATATCAGATGTGTCATATCAATCTCAGTTACTAAATTATAAATTTGTAAAACAGTATAATCTTTTTAAGGTGAAAATAAAAGTTAGTGCATCCAAATCTAGAAAATTGCAAAAGTCCTGGCCAAAGTAACATGATAAAGTTTAAAATGAAGTGTATTAATCAGTTGGCTTTATTATTAGATTCTGATGTGTAGAAAATTCTGCATCCACAATATATCAGTTCCCATAGTTTCTGATTTAGATTTTGGTTAACCTTCAATGGTTATCCAGTGCCTTTAAAGAATAGTCCAACTCAGAATAGCTAACATGTTCCTCTGGCATTGGATAAATATGGCTATCAATTTTTGTGGGGATTTTTTTCCTGCAGAATTTCCTGTTATTCTAAGGGATTCAATAGGACTTATGCACATAAAACTGAAAATTATATTACTATGGGGAAACTGCTTTGCCTTTGAGAAGGAACTCTCCTGCTAACTTAAGTACTGTATGTGTGTAGAATAGCTAACATTTTCCTCCCAAGAAATTTCATGTATGCAGTTAAAACACTCTTAAATTGATTAAGGATTTGTTATATATTTCCAGAAGCACTCAAGAGTACTTTTATGGTTATAAACGTAGAGTGCATTAGAATGCCAGAAACCAATGAATACGCTAGAGGCCTTCAAAACCATGCTCAACATTCCTGACGTTACCATATAAACATGTGGGGTAGCCTGGAAAAACAAAACAACTCTCCTTCCCCCAGCGTAGGTGAGACTGATGATGATAACTCCTCAACTGGCTTGAATATTAATTTGGTACCTTTTCCCTGTCAAAACTAATTTTTATTACTTAGCAAATGGAATGGAGAGGTAATAAATATGATGACTATTTATTTCTCAAGTAAAGTATTATTTTACATCAGATTTAACCAGTTACCTTTCTTTATACTTTTTGGAAAGTGTATTATACAAACTACCACAGTATTTTGCCTATTAATCAGGGAAGCTAAAAAGCGTTTTATAAATGTTGAATCAAAACTCTCACTGCTGTGAGGGACTTAAATTTCAAGCAATATACTCCTTTTATAGGGTGAGAAGCTGAAGTATAGAGAAATTACAAGGTTTTCCCAAAGCTGTACATTGAGTCATGGCAGACATAGAAATCTACAATTCTGTTTGCCTGACGCAGTCTGCAACTTCATGAAACTAAAGTTATCCATTTCCTGCATGTGCCTTAGGACTATTTCCTTATTTGCCTATGTATCCCTTCATGCATACATTTTAAAAGAATCGTATTTTTGCAAGCCACAGTCTTGATTTGGGGACTATAAATAATACTTTGAATGTACAGATCTGAGATATTTTCTTTAAAGACAACCCCCCCAATCATTAAAAATAAATTAAGTCATTAAAAAACCAAGTTGGATTGTTTGTCTAGGTGTGGGCCATAGCAGTGTCTATGGGCAGCCCATGAAGTGACTATAATTTGTTCAAGTGTTAGAACAAGAACCTAGCTGAAGCTCTTGATAGGCCTGGGGCACAGAGTGGGGGCCAGGAAAAGCCACAGCACTCTTGGAGGGGACCAGAGGCACCAGTGTCCACATCCCTACACTTGGGTCTCTTTATATTTGGCTTAATCAAGAGGGGACAAATTATTCCACTTCTCACTCTATCATCCTCTTGGGTTTCAAGTCTCACATTTTCAATTCTTATATATTGTGATCTTTTTCTTACTAGTTGAACCAGTATTTTTCCAAGCTTTCTTCGCCCTCTTCATTTCTTTCCCCAAGCTTGAAGGATCATATTTAAAGCAAATATTTAATAGTACTTCTGGAAGTCAGACCTCACTTTGAGATTGAACAGCCAGGGCCGCAGGTGACTTCACATGAGGAAAGTATCTAGCACCTCCCCTCAGCTCAGCACCCTGTAACAGGGACTTCAGAGTTTAGTGATGCCACCTGCCCTCGCCCCCTTCTCCAGAGTTTGGTTTTTGTTTGTTTTCTTGTTCTTTTCTTGCAGCCAGACTTGGCTTCCGCCTGCATGGCTTCCTAGCTCCCCGTCGGAAGAGGTCTTTCCCAGGAGGCTTTACAGGCCCAAGAGCACTTGGACCCCTGGGAGCTGAACCACAGATTCTATAAACAAGCCCAGGCACGTCCAAGTACTAGGCAAACCAAACCTTCCTGTAGCTTAAACATTAGTCTTTTTCTTTTCTCTAATTTTCCCGAAGAATAATTCAGTCCTCAACATATAAGCAAACAAACAAAACCGTAGGGTCTTTCTCAGAGACGTGTTCCTTCTGCTTTGAAGATTTGTTATTAATTTCTATTTCAGTTAATTGGTTTCTCTTTACATTTTTGTCTGATACGAATGTGATACTTTGGTATACATGCTACAGTAATGCTCATCTATATTAATACAGCATCAATTTAAAATTAAGTGATTAAAAAATAATGATGCATCTCACACTGGTCACGTCTGTCTTCCATTTAGTGCCTTTCGTAGGCAATGATGCCTTTAGGGCTGACTGAATTCCCCAATAGTTTCTGTTGGGAAACATATATATTTTTTTAAATTGAAGATGTAGTTTCATTAACTAGTGATACTGTACTTAACATGAGGAGAAAAAGATTAGTATGACATGAATGATACCATGCTTGGCTCCTAATATCTACCGCCTCCTACACATATGAAGGCTTCAGGGGGCAGACCAAAGAGTGGAAGGTCTGAAAAGTAGATTTTTGAAGCTTCAAATATTGTGCCTACCGACTCACATCATCTACCTGAAATGAGCCCTGCCTATTTCTGTTTTCCCCACGATCCCAAAGAAATCAGACTTTCTGGAATCCATTTGTATCCATTGTCCCCCCATGTTTGCCCTTAAAGTCAAAAGATACAGCAGGGAGGCACAATGTTGAATTGATCCAAAACACCAACTTTCTTTTCATTCTTCTTCTTCTTCTTTTTTTTTTTTTTTTAGTGGTAAGACAGAATTTATTTACAGAAAAGAATACAGAAAACACTGAGGCTCCTGGTAGAGGTAGAGAATTCTAGTGGGGAGAGAGAATCTCTCTCCGTTTCCCTCCCAGTCTTTCCCCATCTCCTGCTTTAGGCCTTTAGTCTCAGGTTATATACAGGTGTATGGGTTCCTTGTCCAGGAAACGAATGAATACAGTCCCTTCCGCCAGGGGCAAGGTGAATGAATGTATCAATGAATGGATACAGTCCATTCATGAAATTGAGGCCTAGAAAATTCACAAGAAATTGACCTAGGCAGAGGAAATGGGGGTTCCACATTTAGTCCTAAGTGTGAAGTGATGGAGACACCAAGGCACAGGTGTCTCCTCAGCAGTTGTCCAGCCTTTTTGGCAATTGGAGCCTCTGGTGGAGGTTGGAGGTCCCCCTCCTTACCAACTTTATTTTCAATATTGTTTTCTGGACTCTTACAACTTTAGCCTTTAGAAAGTTTGTAG
>CAUYON010211067.1:0-29949 GCA_963573935.1 Arctocebus calabarensis | reverse complement strand
AAAAAAAAAAAAAGCACAATGAGATAACTGTTTATATATGAGAAAATGTTCAGTACTCAAAGGTTAAGAGAAGTTCAGAAGTCTATCAGGCAGAGTGTGCTTATGTTGAAAGACGCTTTCATCACAGATAAGAGAAGATCTTGATGTGTCTCATCTCTAGAGTCTGTAAAGCTTTCTGTCTTAGCACTGCCAGAGACAGGTTTTACCTGAAAGTGCAGGTTCCAGACTCTACTTCTTTAAATATATTCTTCTCAGCACTTCCAAAATTAAGTTGGTGTCTCAAGGGCAATCAAGTGTTTATTGTGGCACTTATTTTGACGGTTGTTTATGTGTGTGGATACAGGACATTTTTTTCCCCAGTCTCACAAAAGGCTCCACAGTCTTCCCAGATCTGCTGTCAGTCCTGCCCCTCCCTCATTCCGTGTGTGGTCACACATTCTTCTCTGTCCTCGCTGGCCCTTGCTGCCTTGTCCTGCTCTGCCACCCTCTGCTTCCAGCAAGTGCAGGACTCTCCCTCAGGGCTGCTGGCGCTGTGTTGGTGGAGAGAGAGGAGATGGTGGGACAGAAACTGAAGAACAGAAATGATCCCAGACAGAGAGGGTCTGGCTGCCCGTCACTGTCCCACCAGATGCAGAGGTGGGGATTAGGTCCAGCGAGCTTCGTTATCAGAAGCCAGTGATCCTGGAGAACAGCGAGAGTGGGCTCTCAATTCTGCTCTCTCTCAGTTGCAATTCTGATAATTTATATAATGAAATACAAGGAAACAAACCTAGAAAATTTTAACTGTATGAAATAGCAAACAGCATTGAACTAGGCTTCATTCTAACAATGCAACATTTTTAGACAACAGAAACGTGATTTTCACTTTAACAAAATATCTAAGAGTCATTAAAGAAAACATCTCATCATAGTAATCTTTACCAATAACATAAGATTTACTGTCTATATGTGACTACCTCCTCCAGCGTTTTTGGAGGGGAACATCGGCACAATCATGGTGAAACCTTAGCTAGATGACCTTGGAAGGAGTGTGGGGCAGGCTGAGCAGACGAGATCGGCCGCCCTCCTCAGCCTGGCTTCCCAGACTCATCTCACAGGCTGCTTTTCTGGCTCCAGTGAGGCTACGCCTGAGAGGAATTAAGAAGTGAAAAAAACCCACTTTGACAAAATTCTCGAATGTGTTGAGAATGAGACTCTAGATCTCTGTCTGTGAGCCCTGTGAAGTTAGGAGTGGCTGAAATGTGGTTTTGCCGGTTGGAGGGCACAGTGTGGCTCTTGGCCTTTGCGGGTGGTGTGGGGAGGACAGCTCTGCGGCTGTCGCTGGTCAGCCCCCTTACCTGCCTTCACTGAAAAGCAAAGACCTGGAACAGTGACCTATGCGAAAGCCAAGCAGAGGTTTCTTTGACTGTAAAGAATAAACCCAGATGAAAAGTTTCTTTCCAGCCCATCCCTAGGCCAGTGGACCAACTGACAAAGAAGCTTGTGTGACAGAAAGTATGCATCTGGTTTCAGAAAGCGCCTTGACCGTGCTTAGTTGAGTTGCTGTGGAGTTAATCCCAAAATCAGGAGAAAAGACGCTGACCTAGTTTAGTGAGGATTAACTCCTCAAGCAACTATTGTAGGTGAACAAACGCTTGCTCTGTTTCTATGCATGGAAGCCCGTCTGGGCACTCAGTGCAGAGACCTGGGTTGAGTGCAGCAGGGACACGGCAGAGACGCCATTGTTCAGGAGTGAGTGGCACCGCTGCAGGAGCGCGGGAAGGAGAGCTCCACTCCTGCTGTGACGGCCCAGAGCTCCGAGAAGTCCCAGAGCTCCGAGAAGTCCTTTATCTGGATCTCGGAGCAAGTGAAGCAGGTTCTCTGGTGGCATTGTTACCGGACGGAGAGGGTCCAGCTGCCTGTCACTTCAGCTAACAGGCAGAGACGGGGATAGATCTACCCAACTCCACTGGTCAGGAGGCCAGCGATGCTGGAGAACAGTGAGAGTGGCCTCTCCAAGACTGCTGCGTTCTTCCACTTCCAAAAATCACAATTTTACACGTGAAAGTTCAGAGTGAAAACCGTATTAATCTTTACCTTGAACAACAATAACCAGCATAACCCAAGACCCAGAACTATATTCCAATACAGAAGTTAATCTCCTAAATCAATCCTCCAAAACCACTCAACATGGGCATCTTTAGGGTGGGAGCTAAATTTATAAAATGATAAGAATGAGAGACAGGGGGTGACGGTCATTTAGGACCTAAGCCGACCCGACCAGCTGTTGTGGTGGCCCCGGCCTGACTGACCCCATCTGAATCTTGCCACATGAGCTTTCAGCACGGTGACTTTCCTCCCGGCACTGGGCCTGTGACTGGCTAAGTGTTTTAGGAGGAAGATCCCATTTGGGGGTGCTGCCTGCGTTTCCTAAAGGAATTTGCCCTAAGTATGAAGCTGTCTCCTCACAGATCCTTGCACATACTGCCCGAAGGGAGACAGCTTGCCAGCTCCAAGATACTCACATGCAGCCTGTGTGTGCCTAACTGCTGGGCTCTGGGGTTTCATTACCTGGATTTGAACCCTCTAATGTGCTTGCTCTTACTTGCTGTGGACACGTGGCAAGATATTTTACCCCCGTCTGAATAATGAGGGTACTGATAGTACCTAACTCAGAACTGACATAAGGCTAAATAAAGGAACACGTGTAAAGCATTTGGCATAAATCTTACTAATTAGTAGTAGTGTCTAATAACAAATGTAGAAATTAGCTAGGAAGTCTAATAAATAGATCGATAAAATCTAGTAAAATCTTAGAACAGAGCCATCTGATCCCTATCAGGTTGGACACCATCAGAACGCCTCTTCAACATGTCCAAGTGAAAGCACATGTAGGGAGAATGAGAGGGCGCCAGTCAGGCAAGGGCAGATGTGACACGGTGGCCTGGTCGGTTTAGGTCCTGCCTGACCTTCACCCCTGTCTCCCATTCTTACTGTTTTGTAAATTTAGCTCCCCCCTAAAGAAGCCTATCTTGAACAGATTAGGTGGATTGATTTAGGAGATTAAATTTGAATTGCAATGTTAGCTTGGGTTGTGAGTTATATTGATTATTGCTTATGGGCTATAGGTTCTGCTGATTATTGTTTAAGATAAGGGTTAACATAGTCTTCACTTTGAACTGAAATGTATAGAACTGTGATTTTGGAGACAGAAGAACAGACCAGTCTTGGAGAAGCTACTCTAAGTGTCCTCCAGAATACCAGCTTCTCATAAAGCTTGGTGGGACAACCCCCCTCTGCCTATTGGCTTGTTGCAGGAAAGACGAGGCCCACTGGAGAGAAAGAGCACCCAAACACCATGTGTACAAGAGGATGGGCTTTATTTCAGCCAGTGCAGCAAATACAACAGAAGAATTCAAAATGGTTGCTTTCTGACTGGCTTGGTTTTCCCTTTTCACCCCAGTCAAAAAGTTTCAGCCCACAAGTATCTTTCTCACTGGTCAGTTTGAATCAAGCCAGAGAAGCTGTTCCAGTCCCCACAGAACTTTCACAAAAGGGGAAATTTCCAGGTCCCAGGAAGTTAAGTCTACAAGTTCTCAAGAGCTGAGTCCCCCTGGCGAGGAACCTGCTGGTGTATCCTTGGGGTCTCCTTGAGAAAACTGTTCTCCTAGGCCCCACCCTTACTGGGTAGCCTCTCTCAGGCTGATAGTGACAGGCGGCCAACCCTCTTCCTCTGGTAACAAGGAGGCTCTCAGAACTTGCTAAATTGGCTTTTCTTTGAAAGACAAAAGTTTAGTCTCTTCAGATAATCACCATGAGAGATCTTTGCTGATTTCTATCTGAGATAAGGAGGTCGTGTGTGTGTGTGTGTGTGTGTGTGTGTGTGTGTGTGTGTATGGGGGGGGATGAGGCTGTGGGAAACAGCAAGATGCACATGCTTCTGGAGAAGTGGGTGTCAGCTTTAGACAAGCTCAGTTGGTGCTGAGCGTGGGACAGGGAATGTATTTCCCCAGGTCAAGATTAGGATATGAAAGCATACATTTATTTTATATTTTAGAAGGAGATAGAGTGTGGGGGGAGAGAAAGAGAAAGGGCATGCCATCCCAAAGAAAGAAATGAAGAAAGAATGCCCCCAGGTCCGGTGGGTAGCTGAAATTCACAGGGTATTAGGATTGTGAAGCTGTGTACCTGGCCGGGTTGAAGATAATCATCGTCCAGGCGTCCCCAGTCCTGAGACCTGACTGTTCATTTTCCATTGTTCATTGGGACTCTGGGGAATCACTTGAGTCCTAAAGGAACAAATTCTAAAATACAAATGAGCTGGGGAAATGTAAAGAGAGAGAATTCACATTTTCTTGTGGGCTGTTGGGTTCCTCAATAGTTTATGAAAACAGAAATCCACAGGGGGGAGGGAAGGGGCTGCTGGCAAGAGAAAGAAAGCAGCAGAGAGATTTTAGGCCTCATTGAAAAACTATGAGTTAATAATTTTTCTATTATTTCCCTCTAAAGACTGCCCATCCTTACCATGGGAATGTCATGGATGAAGCCCTCTGTCCTCAGTGAGCCGCGGCTGCTGCTCAGTGAGACAGGAGACTCGGTGCGACTGAGGCCTCCCAGAGGAGCTTCCACTGTGTCACTAATTCAGTTATTATTTTCCTTACAGAATTGAGACATAGGAGAAGAAATATGTTTAGTTGTATAACTCCTTATAAGTTGGGTCCATGAAAATGATTTTTGCTTGATTCTTTTGTGCTATGTTTACATGTATTCCTTAGGCACAGTATCAGTTTGAATTTTTTTTTTTTGAGACAGAGTCTCACTCTGTCACCCCAGACATAGAGTGCTGTGGCATCACAGCTCACAGCAACCTCGAACTCTTGGGCTTAAGCGATTCTCTTGCCTCAGCCTCCTGAGTAGCTGGGACTACACAGTTTGAATAGTTGAATGCACAAAAGGTCTAGTGAAAGAACAGAGCACTCTAGATACTTTACGTGGCCAGCCCAGTGTGTGTGTGTGTGTGTGTACTGGCGCTTATTTCAGGGAGGTATGAACATTCTGAGCAAGCATGTGACAGAAAACATGGTCTCAGCTTTGAAGATCCCTCAAGGTAGAACCCTACTTGGAGAAGGCCAGTGACAGCCACAAAATAATACAGAACATTGCTGTTTTCTTGAGAAACTTCACATGTATGTAGGTCACTACAAAAGTTTTGAGACAGACTATGCTGTGGTCCATTATTTCACCTCTAAGAAACACAATGGACAGCATCCTTCGTGATCCACCCCGCAAGTTTCAACTTGCTTAGCTTGTTGGTGTTGTTGGGAGGGCTTCGTTCACTTCCATTCATGCATATGTTACATTTCTCCATTTTTCTGTATCTCAAAACTTTCATAATGACCCATGTATATGCAATATTGAGTCAGCAAGTGAATTTTACCTAGAAACTCAGCTTCTTGAAATACTATCAGTTGCTATAGTCCTAACTCCCTGCCTCCTCTGCCCAGGTACAGAGGGGCCATGGACAGAGGAACACAGGGTGGCTTTGAAAGCACATGTAGTGAGAACAAGGTGGAGCCAGTCAGGCTGGGACAGACATGACACAGCTAGTCTGGTGGTTTAGGTCCTAAGTGACCTTCACCTCCTGTCTCCCATTTTTACTGTCTTATGAATTTAGCTCCCATTCTAAAGATGCCCTTCTTGAATGGTTTAGGAAGATTGATTTAGGAAATTGACTTTTGAATTGGAAATGTTGTAAGAGGTCACAAAGTTATGGTGATCATTATTGAAAATAAGGGCAAATGCAGTCTTTGCTTTAGCAGGAATGCTTTAGGAAATTGATTTTTGAATTGGAAATATAATAGGCCACTGAGTTATGGTGATTATTATTTAAAATAAGGGTAAATGTGGTCTTTGCTTTAGAAAGATTGATTTAGAAAATTGATTTTTGAATTGGAAATGTTGTAATAGATTGTCACTGAGTTGTGCTGATTATTATTTAAAATAAGTATTAATGTAGTCTTTGCTTTGAATCTTTATGGATAAAACTGTGATTTTTGGAAATGGAAGAACAGAACAATCTAGGAGAGGCTACTCTCACTGTTGTCCCACTGCTCTTCTGACAAGTAAAGTTGGGTGGACCCATCCCTGTCTCTGCGTATTGGCTGACAGTGACAGGCAGCCAGACCCTCTTAGTTCTATAACAGCTTGGCAGGAGTTGGAGGGCCCACCCTTTCTAGGACCCTCTTTCTCCTCCCAAGAGTGCAGGAGTCTTCCACTTGGTGGCATATCCTGCCTGCCCCTGATTTAGGGGCATTTTCTCCACAAATAACTAGATGTTACAGTGATCCATATGCAAGCCTAAAAAGATGCTACTGCTTTTCTCATCAGCTTTACTTCTTCATCTGTCAAAGAAGTCGATTCAAAGCTCTTTTCTATAGTAATATGTAAAAAAAGGACAACAGCTCTGTTAGCTTCTGCCCGTTATGGTATGTGTTTATATAAGCAAGATTCAATTTCAGGAAACACAGTCTGTAGGAAGGATGCTGACTATTGCTCATGTCAGTTCCTCAAGGGTGCTCTTGGTCTGGACTTAGCACCAAAATAGCTGCGAAATGTTTGTCTCAGCCAGTGCTTCTTGGGGATTCTTTAGCTGTGCTTTTGAAAAATAACAAGTGATTTTATAATATCCTAATGTATTTATCAGAAAGATAGAAACATTGCATTTATATAAAACGGATGACAGATCAAGGGGGCTGAGCTTTCATTTGTCCTGGAAACATGTTGTATGAACTAAATCTTGATAGTTCCATGGCAAACAAGACAGTTAATATCAAGTTTTATAGTTAAGGTCTTCTTCAATCACTCTTCATGTATCCTAGTGAAAGAGGATACCTGGAAAAAGGAAGGTCTGAGAGAACAGAGGTCTTCTCAAGGAGACCCCAAGGATATAGCTGCGAGGTCCTCCCCGTGGTGACTCAGTTCTTAGGAATTTGTAGACTTAACTTCCTGGGACCTGGGAACTAATGCTTGCTTCTACTTCTGTAAAAGGCTGTGTGTCTGTAAAACCTGGAACCCACTTCCCCAGCTTGATTCAAATTGACCAATGAGGAACGTACCTGTAGGCTGGAACTTTTTGACTGGAGATAAAAAATAGAAGACTGAGCCAGTCGGGGAGCGTGACGATTTGGGACTGTGGGTCTGGCACTGCTCTACCAGCTGAAAAAAGCCCTTCCTCTTTTAGACACGGTGTTAGGATGTTTGTTCTCTCCATTGGGCCTCATCTTCCCACAGCACTAGAAATAGCCACGTATTCAGTGCTCTCTTTCTCCCATGTTCCTGGGCCTTTACTTTCGCCAACCACGAGCATGTCACATCTGACAATGACCAGTTTGTGCTTTGTGAATTTTTTTGTGCATGTTTGTTGTCCCACATACTAACTAAATCATACAGAAATCTAATATGCTAATAAACCAAAATATTCATTTATTATTCCAGGCAGTCTTATTGGAAGATTTCATCTTGATTGCCAGGGAATCATTTCTTTTCTGAATAACAAACATTCATTGCTCTCCACGTACTGTCCTTTGAAATTATTTGCATTTTTATGTGGATCCAGAAACATTTAGATAATGAAGTCATATGGGTCAAATGTCAAAAAAGGATGAAAAGGAACACAATAAAATGTCTCATTACCACTCCTGTTTTCCATCTGTCTTGTTGCGTCCTCCATTTTATTCATTTTTCTTCATCCTTTCTGAGATACTTCATGTGTATAAAAGTCAACACTAATATCCCTTGTTTTACACAAATGAAAGCACACCATGTATGCTATTCTTCAGTTGTGCTTCTAATTGAACAATGTGTCCTGGGGCTCCTTCCCTACAAATTACACAGTGAGATCCCTTGTTGTTTTTTCGTGTGTCTGACTAGTGTTGCATCTTATGACTGCTCTATGATTTATCTAAATCATTCACTTGGTCATTGTGTAGCAGGAAACCAATGTAGACAAAAGACTCCAGGCACCAGTTGGAAGAGGAAGCAGCTTTATTCACTAACCAGGAGACTCAGAGGACTAGTGTTCTAAAAACTGAGCCCACTGACTCCATCACTTGCCTTCCTTTTATGTATTTTTAGGGCTTGGGTGTATGTGTGAAAGTCTTGTGATTCAAAGGAAGGCCGTTTTGGCCTATGCCCTTGGTACTGGGCTACCTGTCCTCAAAGGCGACAGAAGGTCAGGGAAATTATAAGGTCACTACTTGGTTCCAACACATATCATGGGAAGGGCTTATAGATAACAGAGACATCTGCTGCAGTAGAGGTAGTAATTAGTGTTACAGACTGTCTGTAGTTCCAGTACAGAGTGACTACGATAGAATTTAGCTCAGCTTTTACTCTCTTGCCTCAGTTGGAAACTTGAGTTGTTTCCAGACCTTTGTTTTTACAAATGATGCTGTGGTGAGTCATTTGGTCTTGCTTACAATTTTATGTGTTGAAATAACTCTAGAATGCATTTTGAGAGGAGGAATTATAAGATTGAAGGTATATGTGCCTTTGTAACTGGATAGCTAATGCCAGTGTGTCCTCTGAGATCTATCATAAAAACTCCAACTCAAATGTTGGAGAGCGTGTTTCCCCTCAGCTTTGCAAATTCTGTTGTGTTCAAATATGTGATATTTTTAACACATATAAATAGGTGATATTTTTTACTAGTCTGGTGAAAATTATTAGGGGTTCTTTATGCATCATGGGAGTGAACTCTCCCACTTTGTGGTTTGTCTTTTAGATTTGCTGAAGACATGTCAGCTCCAAGATCGTACTTGGACTTGGCTTTCATAAAAGATCATATTTTATGACTTTAGTTATCTTTTTATAAAAGATCATATTTTATGACTTTAGTTATCTTTTAGTTATTATTTCAGGATTTTGTGTTGGATTTACAGCTCTGTCTCCTCAATTCAGGAAGATGGCCAGGGTCTGCTGAGCTTTTTCTCCCTGAACCTTGGCCTGGAAACTCCCACCAGGCAGTCCAGTGGGGCAGTCATGGTATACACCTGGGAGTAGAGCTGTTGCACCACACACATGCCTCATGCTCAGGCTGTCCATGATCTTTCCAAGTTGCAGTACCAATTCACAACCTCACTGACTGTGTAGAGGCATTTGAGTTGCCCGTCCCCTGGCCAACAATGGTTATGTCAGTCTCTAATTTTATGTATTTTGGTGGGATTGGTTTACATTTTCTTGATGACTAATAGTGTTCAGGAAAGGAAAAGATTGATTTCTCCATGGCTCTTGTCCTAAACTGTAAACAAGCAATTGTGGCATTGGTTTCAAACCAACACTAATCAATGAGTCCCCATATGCCAGGAGATCTCATGGCTTTGCTTTAGTTGTCTTGTTCTATAAGTCAGCCAGTTTAGTCATGACCTTTCTGTGGCAGGGACCTCTATCTTCTGAGTGATACTTTTGATAAACAGAAGTTCCTAATTTTAATTTACTCCTATTTGGTACTTTTTTTCAATTGTGGGAATGCTTTAGTGTACTGTGTAAGAAAATTTTGCCTATCACAAATTATGAGACATTTTACCATGCTGTGCTTTAGAAATTTTATTGTTTTACCCTGAACATTTAGATGTACAGTTTTTCTAGAATCGAGTTTTTTGTTTGCCATGAAGTAGTTATAAGCTTAGTTTCTTATATATATACATTTTACTAGCAATTTTTATGCAAAATTATTTATTGGGAAAATGATTTTGTTTTCTTTTTTACCTGTTCTGCATTGCCACTTTTGGAAGAAATCAAATATTTATGTTAAGCGGGAGACTTTTTCTGAACTTTTGATCAACTTGGAATTTTTTCTGTAGGAAAATGTAATATTTTTGGATAGATGGCTACCCAATTTTTTTCATTTATTCTTGTGTTTATTTTGGGAAGTTGTGTTTTACTAAAAATTTAGCTATTTTTTTAAAATTGTCAAATTGTTGGGATAAATGTTTTCATTATATTCTCTTTCTCTCTACATTTTATGATAAAAGTTTCAGACACACAAACATTAGTTAAAAGAATTGTACAATGAACAACAGATGCCTCCTACCTAGATTCTACAATTTATACTTCACATACTTTAAACACTAATAAATCTAATTATCCATTTTTCATGTCTTCAATTTATCTGTTTTTATGCATTTCAAGGTAAGGTGCATACATCCTTACCATTTCTGCAAAATAATTCAAAATGCATATTAATTTGTGTTCCATACTTTTAAAGTTTTTTCTTTTGGGATAAAATTTAAATAACAACAAAATGCACACATCTGAGATGCACAATCTGGTGACTTTGCAAACTAAATCTTCATCAAGGTATAAAACATCATCATCATTATGCATTTTCTCCATAGATTTCCTTCCTTATCTCCCTAGATGCAATCATTGTTTTGATTTTTTTTCTCATATTTTCTTATTCTAAAATTTTATGTATATGTAATTATACAATGTGTCTTTCAAATCTGGAGCGTTGTTCCTTTCTCATTCCAGACATCTCATTCCAGGTAATTTGTGCCTTCTTTCTCTGCCTCTTTCTCCTTTTCTTGGCAGAGGAGTAGTCTTAAAAGAACAATGTCAATTTTGAAAAAAATTTCAATATATGAAATTTGACATATTTAGTATGTGGCACTTTTGAAAATATGTCAAAATGTCTTTTAAAAAATCTTCAGCACATGAAGAGAATAAGTGCATATTGGCTTTCTATTGTGCTAATTTGTACTATTTGTTGTTTATTTTTTTCTTCTGCTTTCTTTACATTGGATTACAAATGTCAGGCACTTACATGTTTGATTTTCTCGCTTTGTCTTTATTGGGCCTATCGTTTTCATCTCACTAATTTTGATATGTTTTATTTTCATTATTACTTAGTTGACTATTTTCTTTATTTCTCTTATATTTCTATGTAGATTTAGACTCATCAATAATAAAGAAGCCTATTTCTTATTTCGACTTGGGGAAAAGGGGTATAGATTCTCATCTTCTAAAAATTAATTTCTAGATAATTCTACTACTAGCTTATTTCACCACTCTTATAAAAATAGTACACATGACTCCAGTTCTTTGATATTTGTTGACATTTGTTTTGTGAATCCGCACATAGTCAATTTTGACAAATATGTCTTGTTTACTCAAAAAGGTGTATACTGTGCAATTGTTGGTCTACGTTTTTTTTAGATGGGATCATGGCTTATTTAAGCATAGTTTTTAAATCTTTTTGCTTAGTGATTCTTTTGAGTTTTGGGGGGTTATGTTAACATTTTATATGATGCTCGTCTATTTCATCTTTTATAATTCATTAATTTTAACTGTGTATATTTTACAATTCTACTATTTGATGAATAAAAGTTTAGGATTATTGTATTTTTCCTACTCAATTGGCCATATCACTTGCTCTTTTTTGTTTTCAAAAGTTTTACTATGATACATCCTAGAATAAATTAATTATATTTATTCTGTTTGGGTACATAATATTTCTCGAGTCTGTAGCATAATGTATCTTAACTGCTTTGACCCTCTGTCCATTTAAGTTACCATTTCTCTTCCAAACAGGAGAAACAAACAAACAACCTCTTGTCTTTTTTAAAGCATTTCTTATTATTTTATGTGCTGTTCAGACATTAACTGCTTCACTTCACTTCTGCGGCTTCTAGAGCAACCTCAGGAGAGGAAGCCAGTAGCTCATGCGAACTCACCATCTTCTCTGGAAGGAGAAATCCTCCTTGATGTTAGGAAAAAATTCTTGAGATAAAGCCAATCATTTGTTTATTCATTTACTTATTTTTGAGACTAATGTCAGTCTGGTTTTGGATCAGGAGGTCCAGATGCAATTTCTAGCACTACCACTAATATGTCCGTGTCCCTGAGCCTTTAATTTCTCTGAGTATCAGTTTTCTCACTTGCAAGTTAGAAAAATAATATTGATAAACTTTTTATTCACTAGACACTGCGTCAGGCACAAATATGAGGCCCAGACTACTTCATAAGACTTCTGGGAGAACCAAAAGAGATAATAAGTGTATATAACATAGCTTGGAAGACCAAAGTATACTGTGTTGAAGAGAAAAAGCTACACAGAGCTTATGGACTTAGACACAGGAGTGAGAAAGATGTGGGTTTAAGTTCCATTTCTGCCATTGGTATTTTTGAGCAAGTTCTATAATTTCTCTGATCATTAATGTTTGTGAATTGTAAAATGGAGCTAATGATAACACTTTCATCAAAAGATCTCTGTGGATTGGAAAGAAAGATTATGGTGATGCACTCGAGGCCTGACATGGATTCTGTTCTCACAAACATCAGGAATTATTAGTGAAAGTATTCGCTCATTCCCAGAATAGCAACATTCCAGTAGTTTTAATCATTTCTCAAAGGAAATTAAAAGAACACTGACCAGGACAACTTGACGTTGAAGAATTTAAATCCAAACGAATATGATCACTCTCTCTTGCCCCAAGAGCACCTCTTGGGTTCTTGAGTTAACTGGCTCAGAAGCAGTAACTGAAGCTTTTGGACCACTGCCCAACAACTTGATTTTGGGTGGCACTGCAGTGTTTTGAAAAGGAAATGTTCTGAATAGTAACAATTCCAAACTGGAGGAAAATGGGTGTGGGGCAGACTAGCTAAGGGAGGGTGAGAAAGAGGGTAAGGGTGGAAATGAAGCAAGACAGAGGCTGCAGATGGAAGAGCACAAATGCCCAAAGGCCATTCCAGTGTGGGTCACTGATTGAGAGTGTGGAATGGGCAGCTCTGTTCTGGGATCACACCAGTCTTTGCTGTCCCGAGCACTTGCTGGAAGCTACATGCAGTTATTACACACTTGAAATGAGGTTAGCATGGTTGAGCTGAACTTACATTTTATTTCATCTTAATTGATTTGAATTCAAATTAAAATAGCTGCATGTGGCTAATGGCTACTGTATTGCATGGTGCAGTGCTAGGGAAGGGAATTGGTGTGAAATGATGTCAGATTAAAAGTGGTAATGAAGGAGTGAGAAAAATAGGTCTCCACAAAGACTCTCAGGGGAAGACTTTAGAGAGCCAGGGGTGCACGGATTTCCTTTGTTTCCTTCGGGTCCTTTAGACAACCATCTGTCACCAGCACATTCAAAACCCTCTGCCTTCTGTAACCTTGTCATCCCCTTGCAGTGCTTGTTAACATTTTCCCTTGTTACGACCATAACCCCATGCTCAGAGCCCAGGGGAGCAGCACACCATATGGTGTGGATTCCAACCAAGACCAGAGGAGCACACTGACGCCAGAGCAAGAGCCCTGGACTCGCAGCATCAAAGGACCCCCTTCTGTATACAGAGCACACGCCACCCTCCGTGCTGGCCCGCAAAGGGCAAAGAGCGGCCTCGTGACAGGCAACGTGATCTCCCTGGACTTAGTCATAGAAATCCAGAACCTGTAATTTGCTAAAAAGAAACTGTAGTTTTTTTATTGCTTACATGTTTGGGCAAGATGTATATTTAGAGATGGGAAATGTGTGTGTGTGTGTGTGCGTGCCTGCATGCACACAAGTGTGGTTAAAAACAAAGAGTGTAGCACCCTAGATAGCGCCGCCTTGTGCAGAGCAAAGGAAAAGAAATACTTTCTCTTTTAGAAGTAAAAGATTGGAAGATGACCTCACTCTGTGTTGGCTGTGTCTTTTCAGCCTTTCTTGGAGTATCTGGGGCAGTGCGGAGTTCTGCGTCCAGGCCTCTCCCAGGGGCCCTCTCTCACTCACCTGAGCACAGGATGGGACGCCCAGGCCAGCTTGGGCCGCACTTATCAAAGCCAGGTAACGAGGTGATATTTTCTAAGCCACAGGTGTGGTTTGTCAGACCTCTCCCAGGACAATCCTAGCTGCGCTAGAGAAACCAGAGAGCGAGGTTTAGAGAGAGATTAATGAAACCTTTATTGCAGGTCACAGGGAGATTCCCACAGTTGAGAGCAGAGCAGAGAGGCCCCGCAGGATGGTGCTTTCCTGGCTAAACTCTGCGGTAGCATGGTAGCAGCTTTTAGCAGCTAGAAGTTTTTGTGGGTTCAGAGAAACATAATATGTTTTCTGTGGTTATGGTAAAAAGATTTCCCCCATCTACCGAGTGAAGCTAGGTATTTACCATGTATTATGAAGCTGAATATTGCAATGTATAGGAGTGGAAAAAGTTGCTGTTGAACAGATTACCAGGCTAAACTCTGAATTAAGACAATATTCAGAAAGAAAAATAAAATCTTAGGAGGCAGAATTTCTCTATTGTTCCATTATGGAACCAAGATACTATATTTAGCCCTGTGACCTTGATCTTTATCTATTTACACTCCAGGGCAGATCCCAGACTTCCATGTTATAAAAAGGTATAGGCAGAAATGAAGAATGAATGACAGTTTAAATTAAATATATTTTCCTTCACCTCATGATTTCTGGAGTTAAGTATCCGTATTCCTGTAACTATTCCCCATACTCACAAACAGAGGCAGTTGGTGTGAGGGGAGCTTGGTGTAGAGTTCTGAGTTCTTTCTCTCTGTGTACCTTGCTTGGAATCTTTTCCAGGTAAAACTTGGTTGATTCCTGTTTTTTTTTTTTTTATTGATATTATTTTGCTAATGCTCCTATAAAGCTTTTTTATAAATCCTGGGTGGCTCTGCTACGCCCTCCACTGTCCTTTCCTGCCCCTCCTCCTGCAAAGGACACACTTGGCAGTAGCCGGCCCGCCATGAGAACTTACATCCTAATTTTGGTTTTGTTCACTTGATTTCATTACCAGGTGACAACGTTCTTTTCTTATTCACATCATTCCTGTTAATAAACTGCTCAACCCCAATGCGATTTTCTCCATTGGAAACTCAATGTGGGAAAAATTATCTAATTAGGAACTTTCCCTGTAGGTTATTTTGATTTCATTGTCAGCAGCAGCTCTTTTCACGCTCTTCAAATGGAAGGGCAGAAAAGCAGCATAACTTGCAATTGTTTTTTTAAATCTACATTATATAAAAGGCTCAAAATAAGAAGATATTTTTTCCCTGGTGAATAACTGTGGTTGGGAGAAAAAGACACTAATATCTTAGAAATGTATGTGAAACTAATAGAATTGAAAATAATCCATAATTGAAGAACTAAACTAAGAAACCCATGTTTTGATGAATACATCATTAAGTTGATGCTCCTTCATCCATCACAAAATTTGGTGAATCTGTTTTTTGAATTTGATTTTAGAATTCCAAGAAGAGAAAGCTTCAGCATTTTAATTCTTTCAGGTTTTTATTTTTATATCCTAATTCTTCTGGTGTTTGAATTAAACTGTCACTGAATTTTTTTTAAACCTTTATTTATTGCTTACTTTCTCACCCAAAACTGAGTAAAAAGAAGAATATAATGATAATAGAAAACATGTATGTAAGGCACATTTTGTGCCAGATTCTATTTTAGGCGTTATATATAAATTGAACCTTGTAATCCTCACAGTCCAATTAGTGCGACACCTTTGGTAACCACATTTTAGTGGGAAGGAAACTGAGGCACAGGTTTCCGGCAGTCTAGAGTGCAAATCGTGGGCCTTAACTATAATACCATATTGTGTGGGGCTACATCAGTTTTCATGTTTTGAAAGGATAGCTGATTATTGGTATAATGTAGATTTCGTGTGGTTTTGTTCGAGCAGTTTGAACACCTCGGAGGCTGCCTGCCCGCCCTACACCGGGGGCTGGTTTGTAGTTTTGGTGACTGTTGGCAGCATAGACAGTGGATCTCTTTCTCCAAACATTCACTTCAACCAAGCTCATGAGATAACGCCAACTGCCCAGAACAGTGAATATGTGGGTTCTCTGCTCCATCCCTCCTCCAGCTATCCATGAACTTGACTTGCCAAAGCCTTGTCAGAAGTGTTGTTAGTGGGGCCCACATCAGTGTGGGGAGGGATCGTGTGGTTTAGATACTAGCGGGTATCAGGCAATTTTGAAGTGATGCTACTTCACGGATCTAGTCACTTAGACTAGATAGACTGAGTTCTTAGGTCAAGTCCTCTTAGACCCTGAATTCCAACAATGTTTTGCTCATGCAATGGTTCCTTCCTAGAACTCCATTTTTGGCCAACTCCTCCTTCCACCCAAGTGATGACACAGTTTATTTATTTATTTTTTTTCTGTAGAGACTGTCTCACTTTATCGCCCTTGGCAGAGTGCTGTGGCATCACAGCTCACAGCAACCCCCAACTCCTGGGTTCAGGAGATTCTCTTGCCTCAGCCTCCCAAGTAGCTGGGACTACAGTTGCCTGCCACAATACCCGGCTATTTTTCTGTTTTTGCAGTTCAGCGGAGGCTGGGCTTGAACCTGCTACCTTCGGTATATGGGGCCGGCGCCCTACTTGATGCGCCACAGGCACTGCCCGACACATCAGGTAGGCAAGAGGATTTCTACCTTTTTCCGATGAGGTCAACAATAAGAAATGTATTTTAAATTTATATTACACAGCGGCCAGTCTTCCTCTTCAAGTTGCTGCGGCATTTTGTTGCAGCCACCTTGCACTGGGTTTGTAGTTCAAATCTCAGGCATCCACAACTTGCAGATATTGTGGGGTACCTGCTGCTGCTTCTCCCTCAGAAAATGAGGAGAAATGAACTTGCCTTCCAGAGAAAAAACTGCTTCTCTGGAGTTCTTCACTGTAGTACAGTGGCTGCTATGATATAAATGCATTATACCTATCCACATATTCAATAAACTTTTGTTAGGAATCTAGCATTTACTTCTAGTCCAATAAGGTTAAAAAAAGTGTATTAATTTTACATAAAGTAGAAAGCACTACTTCTGACACACTCTTGGGCACTGCATACCTGGGTCCTGGGATGCTTTGCAAAAAAGAGAAATACTCCCCAAAGAGTAATCACAATTCACCACTGTTCTTTTGTGGTGCCATAATTATAATTAACATCTGGAGTTACATCCAAAACAGTGCAAACATTTTAACTGTGACCCTCACATGTGAACTCCTACACTACATGGCGTAATTTAAAAAGTACAGTTGTAGATCTGCAGAGCTGAACAGCTGCACACAAAGGTTGACTCTTCAGTATTTTCTTTTCTTGGCTCAAAAACACCTCGCCCCTTGCGCAAAATCCTGCTTTACTCTCTGCAGCCACGTTATCTACTGTGAGCGCCTACTGCCATGATTCCTTCGGTTCCCATTGAGTGTATGTGACATCCCTGGTTTTGTGGCACTGATTGCTCAGCCTTCCCGTGTGTGCACGTGTTCCCTGCTGAGCCAGTGAAAGCCCTTTAGGGCAGACCCTGCTACCCTCAGCTCCTATCATGCAGCTCCAGGACAGCGTCATGGGAAGGGGGGACTCACCAGTGTGCTCCAGACACCGGTGGGTGTGGCCAGCTCGGACCTCCAACTGTGCCTTCCACAATGTGCTTCTGGAAAGTGTTCGGTTTGAACAATCTGTCTTTTCTTTTAAAGGATAATTTTCAGCATATGTGGCTGATTTGGAGCTTATCATGAAAATACAATGGGGAAGTAACTTTTTGGAAGAAATTCTACTATTTCTAATCAAAATCGACTTGTAATTACCAGACCTGCCTTTTCTCTCAAGCTTGCAAAGTCATTGTTCTCAACTTGCCTCCCCTGTGTGCCCACTGGGGGAATCATCACTTCTACAAGGCTGACCTCGTGACAGAACTTGCAAAACCGAGCTGCTAGGATCGCCCTCCCTATTGAAAAAGGAACAGCCATATATATATATATATATATATATATTTTTTTTTTTTTTTTTTTGCGGGTTGGCTGGCCTGCTTGCTGCCTTCCTTTCCACCTCCCTCTCCTTTCTTCTCTGTCTCTTCTCTCCTCCTCCCCTCCCTTCTTTCCATCCATCTGTCCATCTAGAAACGGACACTGCAACAGAAGCTGGGCCAATTCTGCCTTAACTATTAAAAAGACAAACAAACCATCCTAAAAAGTGACTCCAGCGACAGCTTCTCACCCCTGGATTCATGAGCCCGGGTATTCCTTCATAACTTCTCTTCCGAAGCTCTTCAAGGAGGCGGGGAAGGACAGTGAAAGAAAGATAGGATTTTACACAACACCAGCGTTTGAAATGAAAAGAGGGAAGAGAGAAGGCTGCTGGCAGAAAGGTGTGTGTGCGTGTGCTTGGGGACTTGGGGCCGCAGCTGTCAGTGGGGACACAGATCGAGCTGGGGCTGCTTCCTGCTTCTTTCATTGGTTTTTTTTCCCCCCTGTGGTGCTTTCACTAAACTCCTTCCTTTTTCACTATGCTCATTTTGTTTCCAGTCCAGGAGGTCTCAGATGTTGGCGAGAGGCCAAACATCTGGGTTTTAAAGGAGGGAGAGCACAGAATCTCCATGGTGGGACGAACTTAACCTTCCTGGGTCCAGGGGGATGTCTGAGGATGTGCAGGTCGCTACTCGCCAGACACCTGGTGAGCACTCCAGAGCCACGTGTGATGCTCCACCTGAGAAAAATAAGGCATAGCCAAGTTGGTAACATTCTCACAATAACTGGAGTTACAGTAACTATGCCATAACCTAACACATCATATTTTAATATTTTATTCATAATGACCTACGTATGGTTATTAAAGATCCCACTTTTAGGGTGTTTGTTTACTCTTTGCCAGGCCCGGAGATAAGAGTTTTACATACATTCGATCATTTACTTCTCACAGGAATTCAATAGGTAATTAGTATTATCATTCCTTTTTTTTTTTTTTTTTTTTGAGACAGGGTCTTAGTTTTTCACCCTTGGTAGAGTACCGTGGCATTATAGCTCACAGCAACCTCCAGCTCTAGGGCTCAGGCGATTCTTTTGCCTCAGCTTCCCAAGTAGCTGGGACTACAGGCGCCCACCACAACACCCGGCTATTTTTGTTGTTGTTGTTGCTATTGTGCTGGTAGGAATATAAGTTCACAGAGGCTGCGTTATTGACTCGGTATCACCTACCTAAAACATAGTGCTCTTGACAATAGTCAATCAGGATTTTTCTGACTTCAGATTCCTGGATAGCGATTATTTTTGACATTTCAATTGATTATTGCAAATATTAATACAAAGAGTGAAACAAATAAATAAATCCCTGGGATCTCCTGCTCTGTTCATTTTGGAATATTTAAATAAAACTTTGGTTTCCATTTTCTGCATTTTATCTCTTTATGTATCTATTCTCTTAAGTAATTTTAAAGAAAAGTTTTGAGCTGTTTTATTTAAAGGGATATTTTAAAATCATTCAATAAGTTTGAGACTCCATACTTGCTGCAAGTAATTACTTTATAGGAAGAAAGGCATCAGGTTAAAATTCAATGACTATAATTGTGGCCATGTTGCTTGGGCCAACCACATTTCTTCCTTCCTTCTAAATTCTGAAGGGTCGAGCATAATTGCTGTCAATTGCTTAACATTTTTAAGGTGTAAGTCTATTCATTTCCCTATTTCTATGTACCAAGATCCTCCAAAACTTAGTAGCTTGAAACAACATTATTTTATTTTATCTTACAGACAATGTGGGTTAAGAATTTAGGGATAGCTCAGCTAACTGGTTCTTCTGCTTCATGTAACATTGACCAGATCACTCAGTTTTCAGCTGAAGGTATGGTCTAGAGCAGTGCTATACAATTATACATACATATAAATGTTAATTTTTTTAATAGCGATATTCAAAAAGCTTATGTGGAATTATTTTTTAATAGTATGTTTAATTTAACATGATATATCTAAAATAGTATCATTTGAATATGCTATAAAAACTTCAATAAAATTTTTCATGTATTTTTTGAAATCCAATATGTATTTTCTCTTTACAGCATATCTCAATCTGGACTACCCACGTTTTGAGTACTAAATAGCCACATTGGCTGGTGGCCATCAGGTAGCACAGGTTACTAGAGGCTCCCAGATATCTTCCCTCCTGAACTTGCCCCAAGAACGAGCTGGAAGGCTGGGCTCAGCGGAGCCCCTCTCGTCTTCCAAGTATTCTCAGTGCCCACACGGTCTCTTCAGCAACAATAGTCAATCTTCTTAGAGGACAGTTCAGGGATCCAGGAGACTGAGGTGGAAGCTTCCAGTCCTTTTAAAGGACAAATCCTACTTGGCTGATGGCTGGGCACCGTTTGCTCTGTAATACACACAGGACAGGGACCGGTCGGCCCAGATTCAAGAGAAAGGAAAACGGACCTACTTCTCAATGGGAGGATGGTCAAAGAATTTGCAGCTATCTTTAACACATGGTTTATGTCAAAGCCTGGTACAGGTTAAGTGGGATCAGAAGTGATTTACATTTCAATTTTTTTAAGATTTTGGATATTGCACTACGCATACTGGTTGAGCATCCTGAATCCAAAAATACAAAATGCAAATTGCTCCAAAGAGCATTCCCTGTGAGTGTCATGTCTGAATTCATAAACTTTTAGATTTGGAGCAGTTAAATTTCAGATTCTGGGATTTGGGATGCTCAACCTATACAGTAAAACTGCACATTTAAAGGCCATTTACATACATTTGTAGGCTATTGGGATACAGTATAAATGGAAGTGAAACAATAGTTACACATTTTATAGACCCTATAACATCATATAAATATATTAATTAATTATCAATGTTCAGGTCACTCACACACACACATATATACACTCTTAGAAATAATAATATATTATATATGGTTTACGGTTTATAGCATAGATTTTGGGTCAACAAAACAACACCTAATAGCAAACACAGCATTGTTTGCACAGGAAAATAAAAACCATTTTTCCTTCTTCCTTCATGTTCCCTAATTCTACCATGTTGAAAAGGAAGGGTGCCCTATTTTACTTTCAGGGTCAGAACTAAAGTATCATCATTTATTTTTTATTTTTATTTGGACTTTTATTTTAGAAACTGTTTTGCCATAGAGGTTCCATCAATGACCCTAAGCTTTGTTTGGATGAATATTTAGAAAACTGCGATTTCCAACTGTTCACCAACAATCTGCTCAAAGTATGAAAAGAGACACTATAGAAGTTATGGACCAAATCGGCCCTTAGAGACTTCTTTTCCTTTTTAAAAAGTTTTTGCAAGTATTTGAAGAGGTCAGTTGAAGTCTCACTCATCTCAAAATAAAATATTTATGAGTGCCAATTACAGAGAATGAAATGAAAGCACAGTGTCTAAGAAATTCAAGAAACCGCTGTCTTGGGGTAGTAATACAGGGTGTCCATAAAGTTTCTGTGCAATTTAAAATAGACACCTATTGTGATTACATTAGCCCTGTCTCTAAGCTAGAGAATGGTAATTGAGCTAGTCCAATTTATGACAACATTGCTATTAAAAGTCCATCTCTCTCCACCCTGAAGCAGCCTGCCTTTGTTAACTAGACACAGATTTTACCTGAGCGCCTTGTTATTGACAATGACCAGTCTCTCTTTTGGGGACTTGTCATGTCAGGCTGAGTGGAGCTGAGAGTTTACCATTGTTGCCAATATCCATAATGGATCAACTAAAAAAATATACAGTTACATGACCTGGAATTGAATCCCCTGCCACAGCAGTCACAGTGAGTCTCCAAGGTCTATTAATCCTCAAATTCTATGATATGCCTAAAAGTACTGGTAATTAAAAGTGCAACACTGAGGCTCCAAAGCAGATACATGTTTTCAGTTGAGGTCTTTACTGACTTCTGCAGAAGACACCAGTGCACAGGTCTGCACATAGGCCAGGGGGTGAGTTTACCTGCATTATTGGTCACTTTAAATCTCTTTGATGGAACTGTAGAAGCTAATGTGTTGAAGTACATTTGCTATTGACAAGTAAGAATCTAGGTAAATTTACCATCTTAGGACTTAGGACTTCTGAACTGAATTAGAACTCCTACCCATGATGTACACTAGCCAAGTAATATATTCTGTTAAATTATTCTGGTAAATTCAGAATCAAGAAATGGATAAGATGGAATAATCACCATGTTAAAAGCCACTTAGCTTTCACTTATTACTATCTTACTATATTCTTTTCTTCAGTTTTAATACTTGTTGCCAAGGGACATTCTGTGGAAGGAAAGTGATCTAATACTTATTTCAAAAAATTCAAAATCCATTTATAAAATCTATGACTGCTTGCTAGCAACTGTAGTAGACAATTGGCCTTTATTTTCCAATTTATTGCTCTCAGCAGATCCAGGAGGTGAAAATTCCCAGCACAGATGATGGAACTGATGCTCAAGGTGGATAAGTCACTTTCCCAACGTCCTGCAGCTAATGAGACGCAGATAAGGGAGGTGTTTCCTTGACAGTTTATAAGGGTCCCGCTTTTAACCACGCCACAACAGTGGTTTTAGCAGTGCTAGGAGTATCAGCGGTAGTAACAGTAGCAGGAAATAGGTAGAATTTCTGAGTACTAACTGGATGACAGCATCTCACCTTTGCCTTAGGCAGGTGGTCATTCTACATCAAACCACCCAGACAATGGCCCCAGCCTCTCCCAGCAGCGTGCATCCAGCTGCTGCCCCCAGCACCTTGCGTGCTCTACGGCCGTGTGTCTGCTAGAAAGTCTCCAGCAACTCAGAAGGGAGACTTCCAGCAAGCAGAACAGCGAGACATTTGATGACTTCTCTGTCATCGGTGAATCACAGCCATGTGTCCTCCACCAATATGGATCTCAGGGAGAGGTGACTGCTTATAAGCCAATGAGTCACCAGAAAATGACCAATGACCATGGCAACACCTTAATCCCGGACTTGTAAAACTTTGAGAAAATATATTTCTGTTGTCTAAGATGTCCAGTCTGAGGTGTTTGGTGATGGCAACCTCAGCTGTCACACAGCTTAAAGTCGGTGAATCTGGAACGCACACCCCCAGCTTCAGCTGTCTACTGCACAGGTCCATGTAGGTTTCACACTGTAACCTTCCCTCCCAAAGGTGTAGGTTTCACACTGTAATCTCCCCCAAAAGGTATAGGCTTTTCACTGGAACCTTCACCCCCAAAGTGTCTTCCTCATACATTTTCTAGTATCATCTTGTGTAGTCATTTGAGTCACCAACCTTGGATTTCCTTCTTCATATTTTTTCTATAAATTAAATTTTTCTTTCTTTCTTTTTTTTAAAGATACTTTATTCATTTATTAGAGACAGGACCCCTAAAAGGTAATCCCAGGTTGGTTTTGAACTCCCAGCCACAAGTGGTCCTCTCCCCTCAGCATCCCAAAGTGTGGACATTATGGAGGTGAGGCCCTATGTCCCCCTGGGATCTCCTACTTCTTCAGTGGTCCACGTGTGTCCTCGGCATGACCGCTTAACTACAAGGCAGGTAAATTCATCTTCTCCTGTCTGCCCTGCTGCTTGCTTATTGCATGATCTCATGACCAGCATTGTGCTTGTAGCTTTCCAGGAGGCAGTGACCTTGAAGCCGCTGAGCTCCCCTTTTGCAGTGTGTCTCCTTTTCAGTGTGCTCCTGGTATCCTGATCTGCTGATGCTGCTCTACAAGCCTTTGGAAACTTCTTGCTCACAGCAGACACTCCCACAGAAGGTACCCAAGAGATCTTCCATAAAAAGGATTTTACGATTTAACAGTAATGCCTACTTAACAAACTAAAAGCGCATGGAAGGCCTGCACAAATGTCCCCATTTAACTTTATTTAGTCCTGCCTTTATTATAAGCAGGAACTGTCTGTCCCCTCCTATCTCACTTTTCAATCTTTGCACATGTCGGGTCAGATATGTTGAGGTATTAAGAGAAAAGAACATCTTTTTATCTCGGTGTGGCAGACTCTGACTGTCACCAGATGGACACAGGATGTTACTATTTCCACGGGATCCCACTCAGGCTGAGCCCGAGGCTGAGGGATGACAGAGAAGCAGGCAAGTCCAGCTTTCTCGTCTCAGGTCAGGACAACCCTGAGTGGTAATTTCCTTCCAGAGCTCCCCTGTGGCTCATGCTGACGCTGCTATGCTGAGATCTCTGCCTAAAGTTGTGAGTGGCTGGCTTCTTTCCTTGCCATGTCCTGCTGGGATTCTTTTCTTTTTAATGTTAGATTAATGTGAAGGTACAATTAGCTTACAAGGTTTGCATTTGTTAGGAAGTGTCCCTGTTGTAGTTGTGTTCTGTGCCCACAAGGTATGCCACACGCCCTTACATTGTGCCCATTAAGTGGGAGCGCACCCATCCCCCCTGTTTTCCCTCCTCCCCTCTCCCCCACTTTTATTGAATTGAGTTGTTCTCTCACATGGGTGTGTATTAGATCATCTATGTTAGTCTTGAGGACACTGGATACCTGCTTTTCCATTCTTGTGATACTTTACTAAAAAGAATGTGTTTCAACTCCATCTGGGTTAATACACAAGATGTAAAGTCTCCATAATTTTTCTGACTGAATAATATCCCATGGTGTCCTGCTGCAGTTCCTAATAAACCACATGCTTGCACCCTGCTGTGGGCATGCGTCTGGGGAACTAGCACGGGACAGCCCCATAAGATCTTTTTTAAGGCACCTTTTATTGTGCAGAAGTCCCGTGGTTGGAAGAGAACAATATTCCAATTCTCCTATCAGAGTAATTGGCCCAGGAGAAAGGAAGCCTGAGCTAATCAACATGTGGAGTTATTCTGGAAGGATCCAGAATTGAGAGTAGTTCTGGTCTGGTCATGAGATCCCATCAGACCAATGACACGAGAGGAAGGATTTGCTGTACACGAGAGATGTATATAGTTACATGAAAATCATTTCTGACCAAGTTCATCCCAGAAGGAATTTAAAGTAGTTAATGGTAAATTGAGATTATTTCTAGCACAGAGTTCTACAGGGAAGTTTATTTAGGTGAGTAGAAATAAATAGCAAATGGCAATGTGCATCTGATAACTTTTGACAAAGAAATAATGTCAGAGTAGCTCTAGCTTTAGGGAAAGGAAACATGTCAAGGTAATTCTGGCTTGTCACGAAATTGTATATTTTCATTTGGAAAAACCTTAATGACCAGTTTATAGTCACAGATGCAGAGGAACGTGTTTCCCCAACTTCATGGCAATCTGGTGGCAACTCTGGAGAGATCTCGTCTACACAGGTGATTCTCAGAGTTGGGCCTGTACCAATAGCATCAGCGTTACCCAACCACTTGTTACAAGTGGAAATCGCTGAGTTCCATTAAGGCACCTATCAAAGTAAAATCTGGAGGGGTGGGACCCGGGAACGTGCCTTACAACAAGCCCTTCATTGATTCTGTTTCACGCCGAAGTTCTAGAACAATGTTTTTCAACTTTTTTTCATCTCACAGGTGCCCTGAAAGGGATAGTTAAACTTCTGTGACACAAATTATATTGATCAATAATAATAACAAAAACAACAAAGAGTAAAAAAGAGAATACACTTACTGTGCTTTGCACTTCTTTTGAGAATAATTTAATTAACCATCTTTAAAATTTTTTGTGGCACACCAAAGATCCTCTCATGGCACAAAGGTTGAAGATCACTGCTCTGGAAGCTCTGCCTTCCCCGAGAGCTCCCCTATAGCCCTGCTCCCTGCTTCTCTGCTAGTTCATCCACTTCCTTCTCTCCCCCTGAGCCAGGGACACTTTTTTCATTCAAAATACTCCACAGTTTATTCCTACTACTCACTCTGATCCCAAATACTCTATACTAGGAAAGGAATCAATTCCATATACTTCATACACTTTTACCCCCAAACAAACTTATTTCTCATTGTCATACAGCAAATAATACTGCTATTAGGTTTTTCTTTGTATTTCACAAGTTTGTACTTGTGTTTTATATTATATATAAAGGGAGACGCATTTTATTTGTATACATAATGTGTTTAAATACATAATATATATAAATTATATATATATATACACACACATACCCACAAACACAAGGGCATACACGTACATACAAAAACATCCATAAATATCATGACTGTGGTAACAAATCTGTTAATATTCCCTAACAAAACTTTGCATGCATTTTCTTTTATAAAAATAACTTTCCTGCTTTTTTTAAACTTCTGTTTGATTAAAGTTAGTTCTAAAATATAGCTTAATTATCAAAAAGTTGCAAATTTCATCACACATTCTACGTACATTCAACAATATTTAATGATGTGTAGGGGAAGTTCATCTATTTCTGCTCTCATGTTTCACAACTGAGTTTTACTTTGATTTACAACACTTTTAAAACATAGTTCTCTTTTGATATAAACCTCTATAACTTATGACCAAAATTCTTAAATTCTCAGAAAACTAGGCATAATGAATTATTTTTACAGAGCTGTACAACTCATCATGCTTTTCAATAAAATTGTGAGTTTAAAAAAACACTGATTAGAGACAGGTAGTTTCTTGATCAACATTCTATTGTACTCTTAACTATTGATTCTTAAAAGATAATCCTTGATAAACTTGAGCACAGCTCTTTAAAATTTTCCTTCCTCCCACCCCCAGGAAGATCTTCGGGGAATCTCTCTTCTTTCTCAGTGGGAGCCTGGAGGAGCCGAGGCCATGGGGACTCATCTCAGCAGACATCCAGATCTCTGGGGAGTTGCCTGCCTCGGCTTTGCTCTGTGGCGGAATACACGTGTACAAGAATAAACATGGATTTATTAGGAAGGATATTGTGCAATTTATATGACTCAGCTCCAATCCTGAACCAAAATATAAAAGGAAATACAAGCATCAAAACCAAAAGAAGGAAGACTTTTCGTTTTTCCCACCATGGGTGGGAGAGCCATCTGGTTGGAGACCCTTCTCAAGTTGTTCCTTTTCTCTCTGTTTTTGCTTTTCTCTGTCTCTCTATATCCTCCAAATTGTTAGATGATGGCTCCCAAACAAGTGTCTGTTTTCTTCTTTTCTTTTCTTTCTTTCTTTCTTTTTTTTTTCCTGGAGGGGTACATGACGAGGTAAACATTGGCAGGATTGGAACAGTGGGAGTTTTTTATTCACAGTCACGCGCCACATAAAAGCATTTTGGTCAGTGAGGTGCTACGTATACAAGGGTGGTCCCATAAGGCTACAACGGAGCTGAAAATTGTCCATCCTCTGGTGGTGTCATGGCCATAACATTGTTGCCCAATAGTTGATCACATTTTGGTGGTGTGCCAATGTAAATAAACCTTCCGTGTTGCCAGAGGTATAAAAAGTTTAGCTCCAGGCAATTATGTGCAGTACATAATACCTTATAATGATAATAAATGACTTACTGGTCGATGTATTTACTTATTGTGCTTTTTAATCATTATTTTAGAATGTACTCCTTACACTTACATAAAAAGTTCACTGTAAAGCAACTTCAGGCATGTCCTCCAGGGGGGATGGCGTTGTCATTCACAGAAGGGGACAGCTCCATGCCTGCTATTGCCCCTGAAGACCCTTCAGTGGCACAAGATGTGGATGATGTGGAAGACAGTGACACTAACGATCCCGGCCCTGTGTAGGCCTAGGCTAATGTGTGTGTTTGCATCTTAATTTTTGACAAAGAAATTTAAAATGTAAAAAGAAACAAAGTGTATGGACAGCCTTCCCTTGATCAGAGGTACCACTTTAATTTTACATAAAACTCCTATGTGTAAGTCACAGCTTATTAGAGCCCACTGCAGAATCATGTTATGAAATAAAATACCCCTGAAAGTCCTGACGTTCTATCAGGGAAATACCCTAGCTTCCTGAGGCTCTAATAACAGATTCACACTTACTACCAATCAGAAGGACAAAGGTTTGTACTTCAAATCATAAAGTATAGTTATCACTGCCAAAGAATCCAAATAGTTGTGAAAGTTTTATGTTCCAACACCAACTAGTAGAAATATAAAATAAACTTAGAGAAAAAAAAATCAACAAAGCAGTAGAAGACATTAGAACTCGTATGTTCTCATCATTCCCTAGAAAGATATAGTTAGACTAGGTGGAGTTACTTGGACTGCAAGCACCACGGCAAATGCTTTAATAGAAAGGACCCTGGTCTCAGAGGACGCAACACAGTTATACAGACGAGGCACAAGGAGCAACTATTTGTCTTCATAATAACAGAAGTCCCTTGGTGGATGGTGGAGGAAGTGGTCTCGGGAGCTACTAATCCCTTTTTTCCCACTGGACCAACTCTCTGTTGCTTTGCCAAAGATGTGAAGAAATAAGCCTTTGGAACGTTCCTACTTGTTTTTATTTTTTCCTGAAGTTTTATTCACCTGGAATTTTTCCCCCCAAGACAGAGTGTCTCTTTGTCCCCTGGGGTAGAGTGCCATGGCATCATAGCTCATAGCAATTTCAAATTCTTAGGTTTGAGCAATCCTCTTGTCTCAGCCTCCCCGGTAGCTGGGACTACAGGTGCCGGCCACCACTCAGGCCAGTTTTCCTGTTTTTGATTGAGAAAGGGTCTTGCTCAGGCTGGTCTCCAACACGTGCACTCAAACAATCCATCTGCCCCCGGGCTCCTAGAGTGATAGGATTACAGGTGTGAGCCACTGCACCCGGCTGGTTTGGATTTTTAAATGGAATCCTCTTAGTTTAGGATTCAGTTAAGACACTGAGTTCACTGAAAACAGAGTTCAAAGTAAGGTTTGTGACGAACATTCAAGGGTTGAAAAAGGGGTTGTGAGATAATTGCTTATGTGCTCTTAGTTAACTGTGGCTAACTTCTGATCTATGAAAGTGGTTAGTAATTTAGGCTGAAATTCAAGAAAACTTTAAGATTTTCTCTGTGTGTTTTACCACTTTCTAAGAAAAATACAGTTTGCTCTCCACTGAACTCAAACTTAGGGAAAGGGCATCATAGGGATTCGGTAAAATGTTTGGTAAGCGTTCCCTGTTTGTGAGGTAAACACTAAGCCAGTTTCTGAATCTTTCTTTCCTTATTTAGTTATTTAATTATTTTTTATTGTTTGGGGTTCATTGAGGGTACAAAGATTCAAGTTAAACTGATTTCAATTGTTTTATTGTTTGGGGTTCATTGAGGGGTACAAAGATTCAGGTTACTCTGATTTCATTTGTTAGATAAAGTCCCTCTTATAATTGTGTCCCACCCCCAAGAGGTGTGCCATACACTGTGACTCCCACCCCCTTACTCATCCCCTCTCCTCCCTCCCTCATTCCCCTACCCCATCCCTTGTATTAGCTCATCTACTGCCTTCTTATTACAATTGAGTCCATTGAATTCTTGCTTCTCCATTCTTATAATACTTTAAGAAGAGTGTGTTCCACCTCCATCCAGGTTGATACGAAAGATGTAAAGTATCTCTGATCAAGAGATAGCTCTCCATACACTTTAATCTCTGTTCATGGTCATTACTTATTATTTAAGTGACTTAGCATTCTCTGTCAATTCTGCTCCTATTTTCTTCTTTGTGAAGGTGTAAGCGAGATGTTCTTGTTTGTTCAAATCAATGTGTAAAAGGTCTTGGAAGTGCTTTTAGTAGCAGTGCCATACCATCTTTATGATAGGCCAAAAATTTCTGTGTTGTAACATAAAAAACATTTTTGATGATTTATAAGCTGAAACTATTGTATCATTCTATTTTATTGAAAAAAAAAAGGATTAGGTAACCAGTAGACTTGAAAGGGGGTCAATTACTTACTTTTTTTTTTAAATGTAAGATTACTGTAAGGGCATATATGACTGGGTTACAGTGTTTGGGTTTGTAGGGTAAAGTTGAGTTGCAGTTGAGTCTTTCACCAGGGGGTATGCCATGTAACCTCCTACATTTACTTTCTTAGTACCAATTCCAATTTTATGGGGCTGCAATGGATTCCAGAGCTGGCCTGCAATCCTGCAATTGATAAAATGGCCGAGTGGTAAGAACTAGGTCTGCTTTTTGCAAAGTGGGAGAATAGCGATAGTAAAAAGGCAACTGCAGTGGAGAGCTCGTATGATCTCAGGGGTTTTCTTTGAAGATCAGAGTTTGCCAGGAGTTCCCCTGGGAGAAAATCACAGTTTCTATGGAGGTGGACACCCAAGGTGTCCCTGGACCAGCAAGCAGAAGAGGAGACGCGTAGAG
>CAUYON010211065.1:0-14537 GCA_963573935.1 Arctocebus calabarensis | reverse complement strand
AAAAAAAAAAAAAAAAGGCCAGGCTCAATGGCTTACACCTGTAACTCTAGCACTCTGAAAGGCAGAGGCGGAAGGATTGCTTGAGCTGGGGAGTTCAGATCTTGAGCAAGAGCTAGACCTCATCTCTACTAAAAATAGAACAATTAGCCAGGTGTTGTGGCTGGCGCCTGTAGTCCCAGCTACTGGTGAGGCTGAGGCAGGAGGATCCCTATAACCGAGGAGTTTGAGGTTTTTATGAGCTGCACTGACGCCATGCACTCTAGCTTAAGCATCAGAGAGACTCTATCTGAAAGAAAAACAAAAGTGAAATTATTCACTTGGGCTAAGCTTATCAAACAATGGTAGTCTCCTGCACTTCTGTCCTAGGGGGAGGAGGCAGGACCGTCTTTGGGCTTGCCTGTGGCAGACTAGCAAATCAGAGCATGCCATTCTCTGGTGGACTGTGATTGGTTCAGGCTGGACATGCGATCCAAAAGGCTCCAATGAACCTAGGTCCTGGGATTTTATTTATTTATTTATTTTTTGAGACAGCGCCTCAAGCTGTCACCCTGGATAGAGTGCTATGGCATCACAGCTCACAGCAACCTCCAATTCCTGGGCTCAAGTGAGTCTCTTGCCTCTGCCTCCCAAGTAGCTGGGACTACAGGTGCCCGCCACAACGCCTTGCCATTTTTTGGTTGCAGCCATCTTTGTTGTTTGGCGGCCCAGGGCTGGATTCGAACCCGCCAGCTCAGGTGTACGTGACTGGCACCTTAGCCTGTTGAGCCACAGGCGCCGAGCCTGTCCTGGGATTTTAGTTTCAGTTGCCCGAAAAAGGGGTGCTTCTTCTTCTTCTTTTTTTTTTTTTTTTCTGTAGATACAGAGTCTCACTTTAACACCCTAGGTGGACTTCCATGGCGTCACACAGCTCACAGCAACCTCCAACTCCTGGGCCTAAGCGATTTTCTTGCCTCACCCTCTGGAGTACCTGGGACCACAGGCGCCTGCCATCACACCTGGCTATTTTTTGTTGTTGTTGCAGTTTGGTGGGGCTGGGTTTGAACCTGCCACCCTCGGTATATGGGGGCGCCGCCCAAGGGGTGCTTCTTTCTGTTCTCCACTGGGGTGGACAGATGGAAGAGCCAGGAGTATCTTTGCCACCAGGGCTTAGATACTACCACTTCCCCAGGAGGGAAGAAATTGCCTGATGTTGAAGCTAACATGGGCTCTTACAGTGTTCTTTTCCTGTAAGATCTAATTCTACAAATACTGTGCTCATTCCCTCACTTTAGTCAGGTGTCCACCCAAATGTCACCTCTACAATGAAGCCCTCCCTGATCACTCTGTTAAAAATAGCAACCTCAGGGCAGCACCTGTGGCTCGTCGAGTAGGGCGCCGGCGCTATATACCAAAGGTGGTGGGTTCAAACCCGACCTCCGCTGAACGCAAAACAGAAAAATATCTGGGCGTTGTGGCGGGCGCCTGTAGTCCCAGCTACTTGGGAGGCTGAGGCAAGAGAATCGCCTAAGCCCAGGAGTTGGAGGTTGCTGTGAGCTGTGTGACGCCACGGCACTCTACCGAGGACGGTAAAATGAGACTCTGTCTCTACAAAAAAAAAAAAGAAAAAAGAAAAAAGCAACCTCAAGGGCGGTGCCTGTGGCTCATCGAGTAGGGCACTGGCCCCATATACTGAAGGTGGCGGGTTCAAACTCAGCCTCGGCAGAACTGCAAAACAGAAAAATAGCCGGGCGTTGTGGCAGGCGCCTATGGTCCCAGCTGCTCCGGAGGCTGAGGCAAGAGTATAACCCCAGCCCAGGAGTTTGAGGTTGTGTGTGTGCTGTGTGATGCCACGACACTCAACCAAGAGCGACAGTGAGACTCTGTCTCTACAAAAAAAAAAAAAATAGCAACCTCAAAACAAACAAACAAAAAAATTAGAAACCTCAGGTGGCACCTGTAGCTCACAGGAGTAGGGTGTTGGCCCCATATGCTGGAGGATGCAGGCTCAAACCCAGCCCTGGGCAAATACTGCAAATTTATATATATATATATATATGTAAAATAATAGCAACCTCCCACTCCCACTCCACACTTTCTGGGGCTATTAAACAGATTTTTTTTTTTTTTTTTTGTAGAGACAGGATTTCACTTTATCACCCACAGTAAAGTGCCATGGAGTCACACAGCTCACAGTAACTTCTACTCCTGGACTTATGCAATTCCCTTGTCTCAGCCTCCTGAGTAGCTGGGACTACAGGCGCCTGCCACAACGCTGGGCTTTTTTTGTTGTTGCAGTTTGGCCAGAGCCGGGTTTGAACCTGTCACCCTCAGTATATGGGGCCGGCACCCTGCCCACTGAGCCACAGGCACTGACCTGTTAAACAGACTTTTATTTATTTTTTAACTCTGTCTCACTTTGTCACCCATGGTACAGTGTCATGGCGTCACAGCTCGCAGCAACCTCCAGCTCCTGGGCTTAGGCGATTCTCTTGCCTCAGCCTCCTGAGTAGTTGGGACTACAGGGGTCTGCCACAACACCCAGCTATTTTTTGTTGCAGTTCGGCCAGGGCTGGGTTCAAACCTGCCACCCTCTGTATATGGGGCTGAGCTACAAGCGCCGCCCTTAAACAGATTTTTAAATTTCAAATTAATATGTGGGTACGAATTTTAGGTTACATTGTTTTCAATCCTAAGGTAAAGTTGAAGTTGTAGTTGAGCCCTTTACCTAGAGGGTGAGCTGAACACTCTCACATTGTGCACATTAGGTGAGATCCTGCCAACTGCCCTTCCTCCTACCCTCTCTTCTCCTCTCTCTTGCTAGACTATATTTGTGTTTTTTCTTTTCTTTTTTTTGAGACAGCGCCTCAAGCTGTCACCCTGAATAGAGTGCTGTGGCATCACAGCTCACAGCAACCTCCAATTCCTGGGCTCAAGCGAGTCTCTTGCCTCCACCTCCCAAGTAGCTGGGACTACAGGTGCCCCCCACAACGCCTGGCCATTTTTTGGTTGCAGCCATCATTGTTGGTTTTTTTGGCGGGTCCGGGCTGGATTCGAACCCACCAGCTCAGTTGTATGTGGCTGGCTCCTTAGCCCGTTGAGCCACAGGCGCCGAGCCTATTTGTGTTTTTTCTTTCATGTAATTGTTTATATATTGGTTTCATATTAGTATTGAGTACATCGGTTACTTAATTTTTTTTTGAGGCAGGGTGTCACTATGTTGCCCTTAGTAGAGTGCTGTGGCATAATAGCTCACAGCAACATCAACCTCTTGGGCTTAAGCAATTGTCTTGCCTCAGCTTCCCAAGTAGCTGGGATCACAGGCACCTGCCATTATGCCTGGCTAGTTTTTCTATTTTTAGTAGAGACGGGGTCTCGCTTTGTTTAGGCTGGTCTTGAACTCCTGAACTCAGGTGATCTACCCTCCTTGGCCTCCCAGAGGGCTAGGATTATAGGCATAAGCCACTGTGTCTGGCCCAGGGCAAGAATTTTTGATTCTTTCATCCGTGGTTGTATCCCAGCACCTGGAATAGGGCCCGGCACATAAAAGAAGCTCCAGAACTATTTTGTGGAGTAACAGATCAAAGGAAAACCAAGCTAAGAGATATAGAGAAACAGATGGTCTTGAGTTAGCCACTGGGTCCAGCTGTGCCTGAATAACCCTGCATTTACAAAAAACTGAAGTCAATGAAAATCTCTTCAGGAAATTGGCCTTTGGATTGTGTGCACCTGAGTGGGGTGGAGCCATGCCTCACCATAGCCCTCTCTTAGGCCTTTTAGTTTTTCTGTTTTTGGTCATTGTTTTCTATTTTGATAAAAGATGAACATAGCACACACACACAGAACAAACAAGACTGATACATGTTTCATAACTTGGTTACTGTTTTCATCCACATCTGTCAGTTTTAATGTCTTCCATAGTTATAGGGTTTTTCTGGGGAAAGATCTGAGCCCCAATGCCCCAGTCTCTTCTATATTTGAGAAGGGGGGTGAGATGGGGTTCTCCACCATGGCTTCTACTGTGGATAGAAGGTTTCCAGTAGAATAGCTCCTCACCCCCATGCTGAGAGAAGCCAGGTCCCAAGCTGCCCATGGAGTCTATGTTCTGGAGTGAGGAGAAAGCTGCCTTAGGTTGGGGAGAGAGATGGGGTGTGCCTTCTCCCCTCTTTCTGCCGCAGTATGAAGTCTCCAGGGACAGCTGGACTCATTGCATAGAAGACATTGGCATTGTCAGGAATCAGGAGTTCTGGTCAGAGATGGAGAGGATGGTGATAAGACTGCCCAATTTTGTGCCTTCATCCTAAGGCCTGAAAAAGCCTTGGGTCCCTCTTCAGCCAGTGCTAAGCAAACCTCATTCTCTTATCCCAGGGAACCTGAACACCTCCCCACTTGAAGGATGTACGTCATGTTTTCCTTCACCATAAGCCTAGGCAACCTCCTACCATTCCTCAACTCCCTGGAATCTAGACAACCTGCACTACAAGTTTGGATAAACTTATGCCACCCACCCCAAACAATTTCCTGCCCACCCCACTCCTCCTCCACAACCATTTCCCAGCCACACTTATGCTGTGCTCACCATGAGTTTGGACCACTTCCCACTTCCAGCCTGCACAAACTTGTGGCTCTCACACTTGACACTGGAACAGCCTCAAGTATTCTTACTTAATGTCCATGCCAAACAACAATCACTCTGTGTGTGTGTGTGCGTGTGAGAAAGAGTTTCACTTTGTCACCCTGGGTAGAGTGCTGTGGCATCACAGCTCAAGCAACCTCAAACTCCTGGGCTCAAGCGATTTACTTCCTCAGCCTCCCTAGTAGATGAGACTACAGGCATCTGCCATAACACTTGGCTATTTTTAGAGAAGGGATCTCGCTCTAGCTCAGGCTGGTCTTGAACCCGTGAGCTCAGGCAATCCACCCACCTTAGCCTCCCAGAGCACTAGGACTACAGGCATGAGGCACCATGCCCCACCCAACAATCAACCTCTTGCTTCTCTCTATCAAAGACTGGAAAACCTCATGCTGCCTTATTCTGAGTTTAATGTCATTTGATCCTCTTCCAGCTCAAGTTCAGGTAACCTCAGGGTCATCATGGAGAGCCTGGACAAACTCCTCATAAATCCCAGCCCAGACCCCTTCAGTCTCTTACCCGACTCAGGCTGACCCTAAACAACCTCATGAGCTTACAAACTTAAGGTCAGACAATCTTCTATGCTCCTTTCTCTCATTTGATCCTGAATAATCTCATTGCACCATAAATCCTAGGAAGAAAACTTTTAGTGACTGTCAAATTGAGGCAGGTTAACCTGCTGGTTCTACATAATTGAGCCACAGGTATTTTAAGGCCTCTTATCTCCACTTTGCATCTTACCTCTACTCTCTTCCTAAACCACCTCATGGCCCTATAAACCCAGGTAACTGTGGGCTCCATCCTTGATATTGGTTCATCTGCCACCCTCTCAGCAGCTCCCAGCCTGAACTCCAAGCTGTCCCTGCTCACCCCTGTCCCCAGGAAGGACTTGGAAGAGCTGGTAGTCATGGGCCCAGGGCTGCGACACATTGTGCTTCTGCAAGGCCCGCAGCACCACACAGGGGGCTTTGTCCTGACTAGTAAGCTAGAAGAGAGGGTGGGAGCTGAGATGTCATAGTCCAAGCCCCCAGGGCGGCAGTCCCCAGCAGACCCTGGGCTCAGCCCCTCACCAAGATGCTCCGATACAGGTTCCCATGGTTGTTGTCAATGCTGACACGGATGACACGGGCTTCCAAGCTCTGCTGACCCAGGAGAGGGATTCGAGGACTACTCAGGGGCAAGGCCAAGGGAAGAGAACCTGACAGGTCCAGGCTCAAGGGCAGCTGCAGGCAGTGGGGGTAGAGGGATGCAGCCTTGCTCACCTGAAAATGATAAGGTGTGGGAGGGCAAGAGCATCCACCCCACTGATGTATTTATTTTAATTTTTTTAGAGACAGGATCTTGCTCTGTTGCCCAGTGTCAGTGGTACCATCATAGCTCACTGCAGCCTTGAGCTCCTGGGCTCAATTGATCCTTCCAGAAATTTTCTGGGATTATAGGCATGAGCCACCATGCCTGGCTTCCAATGGTGTATTTATTTATCTATTTATTTATTTATTTGAGACAGAGTCTCACTGTTGCCCTGGGTAGAGTGCTGTGGCGTCAAAGCTCACAGCAACCTCAAACTCTTGGGCTGAAGTTATTCTCTTGCCTCAGCCTCCCAAGTAGCTGGGACTACAGTGCCTGCCACAATGCCTGGCTATTTTTCTGTTGAAGTTGTCATTGTTGCTTTAGCTGACCAGGGCTGGATTCGAATCTGCCAGCCTTGGTGTACGTAGCCAGCGCCCTACACACTGAGTTACAGGCACCGTCCAGCCCCTGTTGTGAAAACAAACATGTACATGACCCATATACACACAAACCCACATTCACACACAAGGATTCCTATATACACACATATACTCACAATTGCTGTATACCTACAGTGTGTGTCAACAAACCACTATCCCCAGTCCCATGGACACACTCGGGTCCACATTTCCCCTAAGGTGTGCAGATTTCTAGGAATATGCATCCTTAAAAAAGTGTGTGATTGTACCCAGGCCGTGGGGCTATGCACACAGTTCCTTGCACAGACACCTGGAGTAATTAGCCCGTCTCATGGAGACACGCTTGACCTTGCACTCCCGTGTGCACATGCATACACACGTGTGCACACACAGCCCACCAACCCACATGGAGACAGGCAGTCTCGGTACCTTGGTGCTGGGGCTCTGGGGCCCTGGGGAGGCTGTAGGACTGCCAGCAGGAGGGTCCTTGGTTCTAGGACTCGATGGGGGGGATGCTGGGGACACACTGAGGGAAGATGCAAAGCCTGAGGTGGAGTGGCCACCCTCACCCTTGATTTCACTGTCTATAGTCCTTTCACCAACCAGGAGGCTCACCTAGAGGTGGGTGATGATGGATCCCCAGGACTCCCTCCAGGGGATGAACCTTTCTCTCGGGACACTTTCCTGAGGGTGGATGCAGGGGATGAGCGCAGTGGCAGAAGCAGCTGCCCCCAATATCTGCCCACATCACCCTATGCATGCTCCAAGACTCACGCACTGAGTCGCTTAGTGAGGCTGATCCGCTGCCGGACACGAGGGGAGCTGGGGCAGGAGGCGGCCGGAGGCTCAATGACACGGGAGACTCGGTAGCTAAAGGGTGGAAGTGGGAATGAGGGTGGGTAAGGCCGAGAAGCACAGGAGAGTGGGAAGTGTATTTGGGGTATAAGTAGGGAACCAGGGGTAGAGCCCCAATGTCAGGGTCAAGGTAGTAAATGAAGGTTTTTGAGCCATTGGGTTTTTAGGGGATGAGACAGGATGACTAGACCACAGGTCATACAGGGATTTGAGTTGGGGAGAGAGATAGGAATCCAATCAGGTCAAGGTGAAAGTTCAGGGTCAAATTGGGATCAGGTCACCTTTGAGGTCAAAAGTTAAAACAAAAGAAAACAATTGGGCTGGTTGAAGTACATGGAGAAATAAACCTCAAAGTTGGACTCAGTGACTCAGAACTTAGGGTCAATGATTGGAGACAGAAAGCCAGATGAGGGGTCATAACCGGGGTCTGGGTGAGACAGGATCAAAGCTGAGGAAGAGAACAGATGGGACAGTTTAGTAGAATGCCCAGCTAATCAAAGCCAGAAAGTCACATGCAGTCAAAGTTGGAGGTCACAGGTCAATCTGGGCCCTTGATTGGGCTAGAACTAATACAAAGTCACAAATTGAGGGGAGGAAAGCAGGGTTCAGTAGAGGGTTCTGAGAAAAACTGGAGACGTGCATTGGATGAGTAGACCCTGTGTGTGACTGAGGGTCAGCTGGGATGAGGCCAGGCCAGGTCACAGGGGTGTTACCTCTGCTCCTCACTGAGCTGGCGCTGGGCATGCAGGGCAGCCAGGATAGTTGGGCAGGGACTCAAGCTGTAGCTGCGACAGCGCCTCTGCAGCTGCTGGATGTGGGCCAAGATCTCCCATTCCTGGAGGGGGGACCTCTGAGATCCTGCCCCTGCCCTTTCCCTCCTCAAACCCCTCCACCCTAGAGCACCCACTCACCTTTCTCCTCTTCTCAAAGTTAATAAGATCCCCCTGGAGGCAAAATTAGTCTCAACTGCAGCCTCCAGCATCAAGGGTTAAGGGTCAAGGTCAGGGGCTGGGATGGGGGGGAGCCCAGTGTGCTGGGGGCAAGTGGAACTGAGGTCAGGAGTCAAGGGTCAAGGATCAGACCTCTAACATGTCCGGCAGAGCTGTGTCCAGCATCACCAGGTCCGTGAGGAAGGTGCCAAGGTAGGGGACAGGGCCTGGGGATAGTTTCTGCAGCCCCAAAGGTCTGGTCACTGTGTGCCATCGTCCTCCAACCCTACCCTGACGGTCCCATTTGTCCCCTTCCCCAAACCATGTCACTCACTGAGGTTCCTTTAGGGGTGTCCTCTTCTTGGGGTCCCTCATTGGCCTCTTCCTGGGGGAAAGAGAAGGGCTGAGCAGCCCTGGGTCACCTTTGGTCCTTTCTTGAGGAAGATGCATAGAGACCTGCCATATGCACCCATCAGGCTTTCAGCGATCGCAAGCCAGTGGTGATGGCCCAACCCAAAAAGTCGGACCACTCTGGGTGGGAAGGAGACAGGGAAGGAGGAGATAAACAGCATAGGCAGGCCCCATGGGAGCTGGAGTTTGTGGGTGCTCTTTCTGCTGGGCCAGACTTAACACAGGAGAGAATTGTTATACCCATTGGGCATCCCCTCGGAACACCCTGAATTTGTCTTCATAGTGTCACTCTGCTGCGTAATTATACATTCACTGGGCAGTCCTTTGTGTCTCCCCTTTGGAGGTCTGAATACCCCTGGAGCAGGAACTGTGTCTGTCTGACTCATAGCAGAGCATGAACAATGCCCAGCACACGGTAAGGGCTTCAGGCAGAACTCCTTGTCTCATTATTTGAGACATTCCTTCACTAACAAGATATTTATTAGCCAGGAGCAGTGACTCATGCCTGTAATCTCAGGCCTTTAGGAGGCTGAAGCAGGAGAATCTTGAGACCAGGAGTTCAAGACCAACAATCTTGGGCAATATAGCAAGATCCCATCTCTTAAAAAATGAAAAATAAGAGCTCAGGAGTTCAAGACTAGTCTGAGCAAGCATGAGACCCCATCTCTACTAAAAATAGAAAAACCAGTCAGTCATTATGGTGAGTCCCTGTAATCCCAGCTACTTGGGAGGCTGATGCAAGAGTAACTCTTGAGCCCAAGAGTTTGAGGTTGCTGTGAGCTATGACACCATGGCACTCTACCAAGAGTGACAGAGTGAGACTCTCTCTAAAAAATAGAGGGCAGCCCCTGTGGTTCAGTGGGTAGGGCGCTGGCCCCATATACCAAGGGTGGCAGGTTCAAACCCAGCCCTGGCCAGCTAAAACAGCAGTGACAACTACAACAAAAATAGTTGAGCATTGTGGAGGGCATCTGTAGTCCCAGCTACTCAGGAGACTGAGGCAAGAGAATCACTCAAGCCCAAGAGTTGGAGGTTGCTGTGAGCTGTGATACCATGGCACTCTACCGAGGGTAACAAAGCGAGACTCTGTCTCAAAACAAAACAAACAACAACAACAACAAAAATATATATATAATATTAATATTATATATATATTTATTTATTTGTGTGTGTATATATATATTAACCTGGCTTGGTGGCATACCAAGCTAATCCTATCAGCTGCTCAGGAGGCTGAGGTAGGAGGATCACTTGAGTCCAAGAGTTTGAGGCTACAGTGAGCTATGCCAAGAGTTTGAGGCTGCAGTGAACTATGATTGCTGCCCTCTAGTCTGGGTGACTGAACAAGACTCTGTCTTTAAAAGAAATGTTAAAAATAAAAACATATATATATTTAGATCACCTGTTTTATGCCATGAGCTATTCTAGGTGCTAGGTAAGTAACAGTGAACAAAAGAGACAGAATTCTAGCCTCATGGTGTGACCAGCAGTGAGGGAGCAATAGCAACAACTAAGGTAGACACATAATATGACAAACAGAGCCATAAACCTGGAGCCAGATGGAGGAGTGGGGAATGATGAGGATGCACAGAAGGACTCTAGGAGGTGGGGGCATTTGGGCAGAGACTTAAAGTTTTGTTTTTCTTTTCAGAGATGAACTCTTACTCTGTTACTCAGTCTGAAGTGCAGTCGCAGCATTGTAACTCAACTGCATCAAACTCCTGGGATCAAGGTATCCTCCTGCCTCAGCCTCCCAAGTAGTTGGGACTATTGAAGCATTCTACCATGAACAACTAATTTTCCTTTTTTAAAAATTTTTCTTTTCTTTCTTTCTTTCTTTTTTTTTTTTTTTAAAGATGGGGATCTCACTGTGTTGTCCAAGGTCATGTCGGACTCCTGGTCTCAAATGATCCTCCTGCTTCAGTCTCCCAAAGTGCTAGGGTTACAATGCATGCCACTGCACCCAGACACCTGCGGGAGTTCAGTGACCAAGTTGCATACACAGCTTGAGGAGTTGAGAATGTTCTAGGGGAAGGGAACAGCCTCCTCTCCTCCTCCCTTCCATCTATTCTGCATTCAGTTTAAGAACCAGAATCTGATTGCAATTAGAACCTAACTCTTGCCTATAAATAAGCCAGACTTGCTGGCACACAGTTTTTAGTTTTGCTTATCAAGGTAAAGCCCCAGCATAAATTTCTTTTTTTTTCCCACTGTGTGCTATGATTCTGGCCTTAAGTAACCTTTCCCTTGTGACTTCTTGTGTTTTGTTGAATGAATAAATAAGGCAGCCACTGTGAACTATAACGCAGGAAGAAGAGGAAATTAAAACGTGAGGCTGTCCATGGACAAGGGAAAGGTTATTGCTGAGGTGCAGAGAAAGGACACTGAATGTTTTGACACCAATGAGGCGGTTCCCCCTGCCTGGCCCCAAGTCCCTCTTCCTAGATCTGGAATCCGCTGGGTCCGCATTTGTTTATACCTGGGAAAGAATCTCTCTGCTGCTGAGGTGGTTGTTCTCATCTGAAAAAATCTGAGAAAGTTTCCTGAAAGTGGACAACGGTTCCCTTTGGGTGGAGAGGGAGAGATAGGAGAGGAGAGTGTCAGGGGTTAGCAGCTGGGAGGGTTAGAGATGCTGGGGTGGCATGGGGGAGGAGATCCAGGCCGGCTCACCGGCTCACGGCCCCCCAGCTGCGCTTCAGCCGGTAGATGGGGTTAGACTGCAGGGCGGACAGGATGGCTCGCAAGGAGGAGAAGTTCCGCAGCTCTCGGCAACGCTGGGCGGACAGAAGGGGCGCTGATCAAACCTCGCGTCTGGCCTTTGATCCCATGACTTGGAATGCCAGGACAGACACCGATGTCACCCCACATCTGACAAGCTACCTAGGATTCTCCCTCCTCCCTCCCTGTCCTCTCTCCCTCGGCCCCAGTTGTTCCTCCAGCCCCTAACTCGACCTTGGCTTCTCCCGTACCGACCAGCTTCTTAACTTCTCCCAGTCTTGTCCACAGCATATGTCCCAGACCCAGAGCGCTCTTCCCTGAACCCAAGTCACACCCCTAGATGTCAATTTTCTACCCTGTTCCCCTCCTACTCCTGGGCACGCTCCCATTCTCCCCCCGGAGCCCCCACTTCTTCCTCTTCTTCCAACTCTGAGGCTCTTGCCCTTCTCCTCCCAGTCTCCTTCCGCTCCAGCCCTATGTCCTTTCCCTTAGACACCTCCCCCTAGCCCTACTCACCTCTTGTTCCTGGGCCCAGTCCCTCCGTCTTCTATCCACCCAATGCCTTCACTGGGGGGCCAAAGGCCCCGCCCCTCAACGCACCTGGGCAATGCGGATCCACTTCTCCAGCCGCTGCGCCCTCTGCAGGACGGCCAGGCCTGGCTCCCCAAGCACGGAACCCAGCACACAGCCAATGACCTTATTGAACTGGGCTACCGTGGCGCGCACAGTAGGAGAGACGTCCGTGGCCCCAGGTCGATCCCGCTGGGACCACACGGAGCCCAGGCACTCACAGGGCCTCACCCGCGAGAAGAGCTCCTGGAACAGGGGTTGGGTTAATAGAATTGGTGCCTAGTAGGACCTGCCCTCAACCCATTGCACCAGATCCTGCCCCAAGCCCGGGTCCTCACCACGTCCAAAAGGGTCAGCTGCTCAGCCACCTTATCTACGCTGAAGTCCAGGAGCTCAGGACCGTCCTGTACAAGGCCTACCTCATCCTCCAGGAAGCCCTCTTGGGAGGCTGGGCCAGGGCTTTGGGCAGCTCTAGGAGGTCCTAGGGGTGAAAAAACTCAAGTTTGAATCTAAGACTTGCTGTCTGACCTTGGGCTAGTCTTTTCCGGCCTCTGAGCCTCACTTCCCTGTAAAACAAAGATTTCCCTGGGTGGGACGGCGCCTGTGGCTCATCGAGTAAGACGCCAGCCCCATATACCAAAGGTGGCGGGTTCAAACCCGGCCTCGGGGGAACTGCAAAACAGAAAAATAGCCGGGGGTTGTGGCAGGCGCCTGTAGTCCCAGCTACTCCGGAGGATGAGGCGAGAAAACCGCCTAAGCCCAGGAGTTGGAGGTTGCTGTGAGTTGTGTGACACCAGGGCACTCTACCGAGGGCAATACAGTGAGTCTCTACAAAAAAAAAAAAAAAAAAAGATTTCCCTGGGTGCTTTAGTTTTGGTTTGTTTTTTGACAAAATTTCATTTTGTCGCACTTGGTAGAGTGCAGTGGTGCTCACCACACTCTCATAGCTCACGACAACCTCAAACTCCTGAGCTCAAGAGATTTTCTTGCCTCAGTCTCCTGAGTAGCTGGAACTACAGGCATCCACCACAACGTATACCTTGCTCTTGCTCAGGCTGGTCTCGAACTCCTGAGCTCAAGCAATCCACCTGCTTCAGCCTCCCAGAGTGCTAGGATTACATGAGTGAGCCACAGCACTCGACTGGTGGGTGTTTTTAAGAATGTGTAACATGCATTGAGCACCTAGCATAGATTGACTTGGTAACTCAGCACACTACCCCAGTGAGGGAGGTAATATTATTTATCCACTTTTTACAGGTAAGAAAATTGAGGCATGGAACAATTTGCCTTAAGTAAGACTTTCAATAAATGGCAGGGCAGGGCGGTGCCTGTGGCTCAGTGAGTAGGGCGCCGGCATATACCAAGGGTGGAGGGTTCGAACCCAGCGTTGGCCAAACTGCAACAAAAAAAATAGCCAGGCGTTGTGGCGGGCACCTGTAGTCCCAGCTACTTGGGAGGCTGAGGCAGAAGAATCACTTAATCCCAAAAGTTTGAGGTTGCTGTGAACTGTGACACCACAGCTCTCTACTGAGGGCAACACAGTAAAAGTCTGTGTCAAAAAAGAAAAATTAGATAATGTGGAGGATTTGAAAATGGACTATTTTTTTGTTTTTATTTTCTTTTCTCTCTCTTTTTTTTTCTTTTAGAGACAGCATCTCACTTTATTGTCCTTGGTAGAGTGCCGTGGCATCACACAGCTCACAGCAACCTCCCACTCTTGGGCTTAGGCGATTATCTTGCCTCAGCCTCCCAAGTTGCTGGGACTACAGGCTCCTGCCACAACGCCCAGCTATTTTTTGTTGCTGTTTGGCCAGGGCCAGGTTTGAACCTGCCACCCTTGGTATATGGGGCTGGTGCCATACTCACTGAGCCACAGGCACCACCCACTCTTTTTTTTTTCTTTAAGACAGAGCCTCACTTTGTCACCCTCGATAGAGTGCTATCACATCACAGCTCACAGCAACCTCAAACTCAGTAGAGGGCCATGGTGTCGTAGCTCATAGCAACCTCAAACTCTTGGCCTCAAGCAATCCTCTTGCTTCAGCATCCCAAGTAACTGGGAGTGCAGTCACTAGCCACAACGCCCAGCTGTTTTTAGAGATGGGGTCTAGCTCTAGCTCAGGCTGGTCTCGAACTCCTCAGCTCAGGCAATCCACCTGCCTCGGCCTCCCAGAGTGCTAGGAGTACAGGTGTGAGCCACTGCGCCTGGCCTTGGCCTGGCTAATTTTTTCAATTTTTAGTAGAGTTGGGGTCTCACTCTTGCTAAGTCTTGTCTCAAACTTTTGACCTCAGGGATTTTCCCACCTTAGTCTCCTAGAGTGCTAGGATTACAAGCTTGTGTCACGACACCTAGATATATTTTGATGATTTTGTTGGAAATGATTATGGCCATGAATGTTATGTTAAAAAATATCCTTGTCAAATCCTTGCCTGAGGTGTATACCCCAAACATTTATGTATAAAATGACATGAATCTGAGTTTTGTTGTTTTTTTTTTTTTGGTAGAGACACTGTCTCACTTTATCACCCTCCATAGAGTGCTATGACATCGCACAGCTCACAGCAACCTCCAACTCCTGGGCTTAGGTAATTCTCTTTTTTTTTTTTTTTTGAGACAGAGCCTCAAGCTGTCACCCTGGAGAGAGTGCTGTGGCATCACAGCTCACAGCAACCTCCAATTCCTGGGCTGAAGCGAGTCTCTTGTCTCTGCCTCCCAAGTAGCTGGGACCACAGGCG
>CAUYON010211056.1:0-17388 GCA_963573935.1 Arctocebus calabarensis | reverse complement strand
CTTCCATTCTTGAGATACTTTGCTAAGAAGAACATGTTCCAGCTCCATCCATGTAAACACAAAAGAGGTAAAGTCTCCATCTTTCTTTAAGGCTGCATAGTATTCCATGGTATACATGTACCACAATTTATTAATCCATTCGGGGGTAGATGGACATTTGGGCTTCTTCCACGACTTAGCAATTATGAATTGGAAGTCTCCAAGAATTTACAATGGGGGAAAGAAAAGTGTTTTTAATAAATGGTGCTAGGAAAACTTGATAACTGTATGCAAAGAAATGGAACTAGAATGCTATTTTTTTTTTGCCATTCACAACAATGAAATCAAAATGGATTAAAGACTTAAATCTAAGATCTGAATCTATGAAACTACCAGAAAAATACTTAGAGGAAATGCTCCAGGACACTGGTCTGTGCAAAGATTTTTGGGGTAAGACTTCAAAAGCACAGACAACCAAAGCAAAATTAGACAATTGGGATTACAACATGCTAAAAAGCTTCTGCGCATCAAAGGAAACAATCAACAAAGTGAAGAGATAGCCCACAGAATGGGAGAATGTATTTGCAAAATATCTATCTGATAAGAGATTAATAACCAGAGTGTGTGTGTGTATGTGTGTGTGTGTGTGTGTGTGTATATATATATATATATATATGCTCAACTCAGCAACCAAGCAAATAATCTGATTTAGAAATTGAGAAAAGATCTAAAAAGACATATCTCAAAAGAAGACATACAGGTGTCCATCATGCCTGGCCTTTAAATTATATATGTGACAAACTATAGTGATTAATCAATAGCTTTTTGGCTAACAGATATGGATATCAATCCAATAGAATAGAGAGTTCAGAAATTGACCCATACAAATGTGGCTGATTGATTTTTGACAAAGGTACAAAACAGTTCAATGAAGAAAGGACATACATTTTAACAAATGGTATTAAAACTATTGGACATTCACATGTAAAAAATAAAATTTGAACTAAACTTCACACCTTATAAAATCAACTTAGATCATAGATTTAAGTGTGAAATGGAAAACTATAAATCTTAGAAAATACGTGAGAGAAATTTTTATAATCTGGGGTTAGGCAAAGAATTCTTAGACAAGACATAAATAGCATGAACAATTAAAGAAAAAAGTGGACTTCATCAAAATTAAAAACTGTTGGTCTGTTAAAGATAGTTAAGAAAATGAAAACAGAAGCTAAAGAGTAGGAGAAAACATTTATAAATAATATATCCAACAAATTATTTTTGTTCAGAATAATTAGAGATTTGTTATAATTCAATATTAAGAAAACAATGCAATTTTAACATTTGTAAAACTCTTATAACTAATTGACAAGCCTAGTAAGATTTCAAGGTACAAGATTGACACAAAAAAATCAATCATATTTCTATATGCTAGCAACAAATAATGTGGAAACCAAAATTAAAAATGCAATATAAGGCTGGGAATAGTGGCTCATACCTGTCATCCTAGAACTCTGGGCGGCTAAGATGGGAGGATCCCTTGAGGTCAGGAGTTTGAAACCAGCCATAGCAAAAATGAGATGTTGACTCCACTAAAAATGGAAAAAAATTAGCTCAGTGTGGTAGTACAGAACCTGTAGTCCCAGCTAGTTGGAAGGCTGAGGCAGGAGGATCACTGAAGCCCAGGACCTTGATATTGCAGTGAGCAATGATGACGATACTGTACTCTAGTCAGAATGACAGAGTGAAATTCTATCTCAAAAAAAAAAATTATTACAGTTTCAAAAATCTAAACACTTAGTATTAATCTAATAAAACATTCAGACTTTGAATACTGAGAAGATATCAAATGTTCATGAATTAAATCAAAGGAGATCTGAATAAATTGAGAGCCACAGAGAATTCATGGATTGGCAGATCTAAGTTAATAAATATTTTAGTTCTCTCCCAGGTGATACATATTATTTAACACTATCTATAACAATATCCCAGCACAATTTTTTTGTAGATAATCTCATTCTTAAATTTACATGGACATGCAATGAAGCTAGAATATCTAAAGTAATTTCAAAGAAGAAGAAGTTAAAACTTATTACATAGCTACAGTAATCAAGATAGTATGATATCATTGGAAGGATAGACACATAGATCAACGGAATTGAATATAGAATCCATTAATAGATCCATACAAGTATGAAAAAAAATATGCAAAAGCAATTCAATGTGGGAAGGATAGTCTCTTCTACAATTAGTGCTGGACATCCATAGGTGAAAAAAAGTGAACCTTGGGTAGTGCCTGTAGCTCAAAGGAGTAGGGCGCCGGCTCCATATACTGGAGGTGGCAGGTTCAAACCCAGCCCCGGCCAATAACTGAAAAAAAAAAAAAAGTGAACCTTGACATAAAAATATATCAGAGATTTAAACATAAAAGTATAAAAACTTTAAAAGAAAAATAGAAGTACATCTTTAGGACCTAGCACTAGGTGAAGAGATCTTAAACATGACAATAGAGCATGATCCAGGAAAGAAAAAAAGATTGATAATTTGGACTTAAAAACATTTTGTTTTGAAAAGTCCTGTTAAGAGGATGAGAAGACAAGCCACAGCCTGGGAATGACATTTGAAAGTCATATATTTAAGAAAGAACTTATATTAAGAATATTCGAAATTCAACTGTCAAATATTTTACTTGTAATGTTGCAAGAGACATGAAGAGACATTTCAGAAGAAAAGAGAATCAAATAGCCAAAAAGTAGATTAAAAGATACACCTTTTGTCATTAGAGAAATACAAATTAAAGCCACAACAAGATACATATTTATTATAATGGCTGAAATAAAAAAGTAGTTATAAAACCAAGTGATGGCAAGGATGTGGAGAAACTGAATTTCTCACACATTGCTATAAAATAGCTTAGCCAATCTGTAAAATATTTTGACAGAGTCTTATAAAACTGAACATGCATTTAGCATGCAATCCAGCAATTACTCTCTTGGGCATTTTTCCCAGATAGATGACAACTTACATTTACAGAAAAACTGGTACATAAATGTTCATAGCAGCTTTATTTATTATAGCCCAGACAAGAAACAAGTGCAATGTCTTTCAGTGGGTCATTGGTTAAATAAATTCTGACACATCCATACCACAGGATACCATTCAGCAATAAAAAGGAAGAAAGTATTGATACATGTGACAACTTGGGTGGATCTCAGAGACAGTGGTTTTAGCAAAAAAGGACAATCACAAAGCCTGTATACTTTGTATATGTTTCCTGTTATATTAAATTCCAGAAATGGCAAAAATATTGAGTTGAAGTACAGATTAGTGGTTACTAAGGGACAAGAACAGAGGGTGGGGAATTGATGAGATTAGAAAGCAATAGCATGAGGGAGTTTCCTTGTGAAGATGCAATGATTCTGTATCTTGATTTGTTATCTGTGACACGAACGTGAATGCACACACATACACAAATGCATGTAACAACTGGTGAAACATGAAGAAAGTCTATAGTCTGGCTAATAGTATTGTACTAGTGTCAATTTTCCTGTTTTGTTATTATACAATAGGTATATAAGATATTACCAATGGAGGAAGTTGGCTGAAGCTTTCATTAGACCTCTATGTCTTATTTTGCAATTTCTTGTAAGTTTTTAATTATTTCAAAGAGAAAGTTAAAAAATATTGAGCAAAAGAAGCCAAAAACAAAATAATGGGCAAAAATCTCAAATAGACGCTCATCAGTGAAGTTATAAGGCTAACAAAAGGCTCATGAAATGATGGCCAACATCATTATCCATCAGGAAAATAGAATTTAGAACTATGGTGTGATACCACTCCATACCCATTAGAATGACTGTAATAAAAATGAGTGACAATACTGAACGATGGCCAGAATGCAAAGAATAGAAATCTTACTCATTTCTGGTGGGATGCAAAAGCAAAAACTGCTACTTAGGAAAGCAGTTTGGCTTTTTTTTATAAGCATATACTTACATGGAACCTAGCAATCTCACTTCTAGGTATTTATTCTAGATAAATGAAGATTTATGTTCACAATAAAAGATGTTCAGGAATAATCATAGTAGCTTTGGTTGTAAAACTAGAGATAATCCAAATTTCTTTCACTAGAGGAATGGCTTAAAAACTCCTTGATAGGTTCATACAATGGAATACTACTCAGTATGTTAAGTAGTGATTATGTGCTAAGGAGGATGAATGAATCAAGGCAAGATAACAGAAGCTGTTGAAATTTGGTAGGGTGGCCAAGGAAGGTGCCACTGAGAGGCTAGTTTTATAGGAAAGACCTGAGAGAAGGCAGGGGGACCCAAAGTTATCTTTCTGTAGGAAGAGATTTTGAGGGAGAGGGAACAGCAAGGGCAAAGCTTTGAAGTAAAGGTATGTCTGGAGATTTCAGGAAGTGCAAGGCCAGGAAGACAGGAGCCAAGTAAGCAATGGAGCAGGGGGGAGGAGATGAGAAAGAAGTAACAGGTCAGGGGTCAGATTTGCTGGATGAATGTGTCAAGGAATTAACAGAAAAACTATCATCGTTCTTCTGCATTATACAGTAATGTTTTATCATCTTTATTTAGAGAGAAAATCCCTTTTATGTCTAACTTGATCCATTTGTCTGCAGTTTAATATTGTTATTTTAGCTTGGCCACATTTCAAATGGAGTCACTATTCCTCAGTTGGTCATCATTGCCATTTAATAACCAATTGAAGTTGCTTATTAAATTGTCTTTCAGTTTTTAAATTGCTTCTCTCCATCTTATTGTGGAACTCTGTTTTCATCTTTATCATTCTTTTTTCTGAACGCTTTGATGATTCCTGTTGGGGGGCCTAATGCAGCCGCACACAAACCCTTTCCTCCTCCTAAAACAAAGACACAAAAGATCTGGCTAGCCACACTCATTAGAAGTTCACCCCAAAAGACCCTAACCTGACAGGCAACCTATGGAATGTGCCCAACCCCAGGGCCCCATATAAAAATGGTCTCTTATAGGCCCCCAGGCGCGGACTCCATCTTTGCACTACCCAGGCAGGTCACCCCTCCCCTTCAGTAAACCTGGCCTGAACATCTCCTCCGCAGCCTCCTCTCTGGGCACCACTGTTAACACCTTTCAATTCCCCAATCCCTCTTCTGCTAATGCAGTCCCGGATAGCACTTGCAATTTTATTAGGAATGTGACTTGAGTTTTACCTGGGGGCCATAAGTACATACATACATACATAGGAAATATATAGCTAAATATACCTTTATAAAATATTCATTACAAAATTTTACCAAACATTTCTCTACATGTTGATGTAAGATATGAGTTTGTTAAATTTTCTTATGCATGGCAACTTTAGGGACACCCTGTATATTCTCCTCTAAGTTAAAAAAATACAAAATTGAAGTCCACCCATTTTCAGTTATAAACAAGAGTGTAAACTTTTCTAATAAAAGGAATATTTGACCACTTTTAGAGACAGTTAAATTTTTTGGAACACTCAGCTCTTGAAACTGCTACTTAGTGTGAATACTGTTCACTATTTCTCTAATTTGAACTTTTGAGGGGAAGAACGTTAGTTTTTTTTTTTTTTCTCTACTCTCCTTACAGCCTTAATGCTGAATATTTTTAAATTTTGTATACATGGGACTCCCTAAACATAGTTGAAGAAAAATCAAAACCATAGGGACAATCCAAATTGCAAATCTTTTTCAGATGTTGCAGGAAAAAAACAGTTTTAGCATATGAATAATGACGTGCAATATGGAAACCATTTATTTCACTAAGGGCTAAAACAACATGTGTCAAGAAGATAAAATTCTACTTTCCCAACTTCTGCAGCTGAAACACAGTCTTGAATGAGCTGATGGGCATTTGTTTCATTGCTAAGGAAGGCGGGGGTGGGGGGTGGGGGGGTTAGGGAGAGGAGGATCATTCTTGGCAGTAGTAGGTATGAAACCAAGAAATTAAGTATCTCCACACTGAAAGAGAAGGGAGGTCCTTACAGATCCAGTTAGTGCATTTATCTCCCTGTCTTCAGACGGACCCATGCTGAATAGATGCCATACAGATAAAAGTCTATCTTAAGGGCAGATTTCTTTTTCCAGGAAGAAATTCTCTATGGGAGGAGCATTACTCATTTATCACTGAATGAGCACAACAGGATGGCTGCTTTAGAGGGAACATTTTCTGTTTTGATATTCTATCAAGTAAACTTTGTAGATTAGTTTTCATTCAGTGCCCACAGAAAAGGCAAGTGTGAAAATATAAATTCTAGCTAATCTCTTATATGTACATGTGTATATCTGTGTGTGTGTATGTGTGTGCAAGTACTAGGTGGGACTCACAGGCCTCCCCTTACCTCTAGGAACAGAAGGGCTTATTGTTCTGGATGTGTTTTTAGGGATCAAATAACCTTGAAACACCTTTACAACTCCAGAGTTGATGCTTGAAATTCTAATGAGCACTTTGTTTCTTTGGGGTAAAGTTTTTTTTCCTCACTTAATTGCTACCTCCTCTGTTATCACTGAAAGCTTATCTACATTTTCATCTAATTGTGAGAGAATTAGATATTACTTCCCAATTTTGATAGGGAGAGGTACAAAAGGGAAGAATGTCCGAAACACAAACATGGAACAGTTTCAGAAAGGGGAGATTGGGCCCTAAATGTTTTCTGTGTCTCGAAGTGGATCCACGTGATTAGAGTATCACTACATACTAAGTACATTACATAATTTTCACTCCATTAGTTTCCTAGGAAGAGTGTGTCTATAAATTCATGTGTGTTTGTGTACACAAACCTATTTGTACACATATATGTACATGTAATTCCTATTTTACATTGGAAAACTGATACCAGAAAAGTTGCAAAAAGGCTTGAAGTGGATGTCAATGAAAGACAAGGCTTCGTCCGCCACACTTCCTGGTTATCTGTGTATATGGAACTCTGCGCCTTTGAGCGGTTCTGCAAGTCTCTAAGTTATAGATAACTGATAGCAATGCAAATGATACCTGAATGATACACGTCTCTAGCTGTGCATATTCTGTCATGGAAAAAGGTAACCTTACATTGATTTGTAAATTCATTGTAGCATTTCTGATTCAACTATACAGTTTGAATTCTCTTTTGAATTCATTGAAACATTATACTACTTTTCTCATTAATACAATAAAATTTTTGACAAATGATCATTATATAATTGTATGAAAATTTGATTTTACCTCTCAAAAATCATCCTTGACAGTTTTGCATTAGTCAAGGTTCTCCAAAGAAATAGAACCCACAGGATGTGTGTGTGTGTGTGTGTGTGTATACAGAGAAAAAAAGAGAGATTTTGAGGAATTGGCTCACACAATTGTGGAGGCTTGGTCAATCCCAATTCTCATGAGGTAGACAGGCAGGCTGGAGACTTAGAGAAGAGTTTTAGTTAGAATCCCTGTGAAGTGTGATGGCTAAGTTCCTTCATGCTTGATGGAGGCCAGTCTTTCTTCTTGTAAAGCTTTTAACTGATTGGAGGATGCCCACACTTATTATGGAGGACCATATGTTTTACTCAAAATCCACTGATTTGAATATTAATTAAAAAAAGTTAATCTCATCTAAAGACACCTTCACAGAAACATCCAGAATAATGTTTGATTAACTGGGCACCATGGCTCAGCCAAGATGACATAAAATTAGCCATTATAAATTTATTAATAATTTTGGTTTAATTGTTCATTAATATTCCTTTGTGTTCTTACAAAAGCAGAGTAACATACTCTTTTTTGTTATTATATTTAATATGTTCATGATCAGGAGATTAATTTTTTTTTAATGAGTAGATATACAGCTGATAAAAATGTTGAAGTCATGTAATGGAAAAAATGAGCCAAAATTAGAACTTATGTCTTATTTTGTAATACAACTTTTCCAAAAAGTCCATATTAAAATGCCAATCAGGGGTCTTTATGATTTATGAAATATATATGATGTTGAAACATGACAGATTCTAATTCTAAATATTTACATGAAACTACTTCTAGCTATTTCAAAGATCTTTGCCAGCACTAAGTGTGCTGTAACAGAAACTCAGGGGACCTCTCTCAGAAATTATTTAGAATTTACCAATTACTTTGAGTGATTATTTTGTGTGTGTGGAGCCCAGGACTGAAGTAGACTTTTCTGTAGACTTTCAGATATTTTTTCATGGAAGGCTTTAGAAAACCAGCCTAGAGTTCTTCCATAGTTTTATTCTTATCTCTTGGTGACATTTTATCATAAAAGTAACCTGGGCATGGTTAGTGGCCCTCAAGAGAGTAAAGTTTGCCAGTAATAGTTGCATATAAATAGTCAATTATATAGAAGGGATGGCTCAAATGAATTCTTCCCAGGAGGAATAAACTTTGAGATGAGAAAAGAACAACGCCTACATATTCTTTGTATGAGAAATTGAGAAGTGGCCCTCAAAGCAATATCAAGCTGGCCTCTTGAGAGCTTGCTACTTGCTATAAATTGCCTAAAAATTTAAATGTTAATATATGTGTCACATTTTGGGATTCCTTCTTCATGCATTGAATAGCTAATAGCTATATTAGTAAAGAAAGAACATATGTTCTAAATTGTGGGGAAAAGTATACTAATCTTCCCCTTATGCCAGATTTGTATTTATTGATTCATTTGTATGTGCAAAACAGTACACAGATGGAGTTTATGGGGATTGTAAGGCTTTTTTTTTTTTTTTTTTACTAGTCTTATGTAGTATATTTAAGAAAATCATGTGAATGCATTTTATTTAGAAGTGGAAATAAAAGAACTGGTCCTATAGAGCAGTGGATCTCAAAATTCAGAATCATTTGGAGGATGTGTTTAAGCATGGATATCTGGGCTCTACAAACACTTTTTACGATTCAGCAGGTCTGGGGTGGGGTATGAAATTTGGACTTTTAACAAGATCCCAGGTGATTCTGATGGCATTAGTTCTAGGAGCGCACTTTGAGAACCAGGGCTGAGGACTGAACACATTCAGCATTGTGCATTGTTGGCCTGACAGAAACTCTCCCAAAGACAAACACTCTTTCTAAAAAGATTGCATATGGGGGCGCCTCCTGTGGCTCAAAGGAGTAGGGTGCCAGCCCCATATACTCAAGATGGTGGGTTCAAACCCGGCCCCATCCAAAAACTGCAAAAAAACCTCATCTCATATGGGAAGGGAAATAGTTATTTAGGTTATTAATGCAAGATGGTAAATTATTATCATTCTTAGATAAACTTTTAAATTTTCAACTTGAAAGTTTAGGCTTGATCTCTCCTTGTCACCAAATAATGATGCTCAAAGAGAAATCATGGTGCTAAACTACTTTTTTACCCAAGCCATTCGACACTTATTTATCCACAAGTAATAACTATTTTAAATATACTCCAAATATGTATAGGTGTAAATTAGACACATATTTTGTATATAATGTATATACACATATATGTGCATTATTATATATGTTATATATATATGAATATATATGAATATACATATGTGTGCATTACTATATATAAAATACTGTGATGGTTAATTTTATGTGTCAGCTGGACTGAAGAGTTGTCCAGGTAGTTGGTTAAAAATTATTTCTGGGTGCATCGGTAAGGGTGTTTCCAGAAGAGATTAACATTTGAATTCACAGAGTAACACAGATTGCCTTCCCCAGCATGAGTGAGTCTTATTCAATCATTTGAAAGCCTGACGAGGACAAAGAGGCAGAGGAAAGGAGAATTCTTGCTTTTTGCCTGACTGTTTGAATTGGGACATTAGTCTTCTCCCCCCCCCCCCCAGGACTGGAATGTACACCAGCAACTCCCCTGGTTCTTAGGCCTTCAGGCTTGGACACAAACTACACTGCTTACTTTCTTGGACTTGCAGATGGCAGATTGTAGCTTAGCTTCCATAGTCATTTCAGCCAATTCCTCTTCTTCATACATATATATGTACATATACGTGTGTATATACTATTGGTTCTATTTCCCTAGTAAACTCTGACTAATTTAAATATACATTTGATATCCATGAGAATGTGTATATACTGACTGTCCCCAACTTAATGATGGTTAAAATTACGATTTTTTAACTTTACAAGGGTGTGAAACCATTGCACTCAACCTAATGCACAATATTTAATAAATTGCATGAGATATTCAACATGTGATTATATTTGTGTTCTATGATATTTCTGAACTATAGGCTAATGCACATGTTCTGAACATGTTTAAGGTAGGCTATGTTATGATCTTTGGTACATTAGTTGTATTACATGCATTTTCTACTTAAGATATTTATTTTCAACTTCCGATAGGGTTCATTGGGAGGTAACTCCATAGCAAATTGAGGAGCCTCTATAGATATTTTAATAATGTTTAAAGGTGAGCTGTAGTTGCCTTCAGCCTAGGACCTTGCTATTGAAGCATAGTCCTCATATCATCAGCATCGTAATCTAGGAAATACATAATCCCAGACCCTACTCCAGATCTACTAAATCCAATCCAGATCTTTTAACAAGATCTCTGTGTGATTCATTTTCATATAAAATCAAACTGAGAATATCTGACATTCTTCTTCGTAAAGTATCACAAGAATAGAAAAGCAAGTATCCAATGTACTCGATATTAATATGAAGCCAGTAGACAATCTAATATCCACGTAAGAGAAAAACTCAATTCATTCCAGTTGGGGGGGAGGAGGGAGAGAGGAGAAGGGCGGAAGATTGGTGTGCTCCCACCTAATGGGCACAATGTAAGGGTATATGGCACATGTCCTGGGTGTGAGACACAACTACAAGGGGGACTTTACTTAACAAATGCCAAACCTTGTAACCTAATCGTTTGTGCCTTCATATTAATTTGAAATTAAAAAAAAAGAATACTTTCTTAAGAAACAAAACCAGTGATTTCAATGAAGAAGCAGCACCTTTTTGAAGGCAATGAGAAGCACCTGTGGATTGGAAAGCAAGCTGGGGGAATCAGACTTAATAAGGTGTTACAGCTGGGAGGCAGGGAAGAGCTGAACTGTTGACCATTCTGACTTTGGTCATGCTGAGTTTTTCTATTTGTGTAAGAGAAACCCATTAATTAAATAGCCTTAGATTCTAAACAACAGGGAGAAAAATCAATTAGAACACCTTGGAGAGTGAGAGAGAATTGGGAAAAATTCATTATCAGATAGCCAGCATTTCTTGAGAGGGAAGATTAGGTATGACCTCTCCATGTCACTGAGTAATGATGGCCAAAAAATAATAATGGGAAAACTACTGCTTGTACCCAAGCCATTTGACACTTCAAAAAAAAATCCACAGGTAGTAACCATTGTAAATATGCCTTGATATTTTTAAGCAAAAAAAAAAAAAATACGCAGAAACTAGTCAGTACAAATAAGAGGTAAACAAGTTCAGCAGAACTCTTTTGTCATTTGTTTTCGCCACTATTTCTTATGTTCTTCTGGGTTCTGAACTAAATATGGATCTTCCAGTAAGAGTAAATAGAAATAATGTCTTTTGTTGTGTTATTTGATATTTGATATTTGAGTTCAGAGTAGCTTATTTTCATGCATCTTGGGGAAAATTACTAGAATAAATCTTTTATAAATTTTTGGTGCAACAAAGACAGACTCCTATAATTACCAACTTTCCTTCTCTGCACTCCTACAGCCTTTTATTCATCCTGTAGTTGAATGGATCCTTTTAAAACATAAATTATAATATGTTACACCTTTGCCCAAAGCCCTCCAGGGATATTCCATCACACTTAGAATAGAATCTGGAATCCTTATTGTGCCCTTCAAGGTCATTTTCTGGTTGCTGGATCCCTCTGCTGTCAGTCTTGCTATTCTCTTCCCACATGTTCTCCTTGATTGATAAGTATGTCAAGGTCTTAGGGCCTTTGCCCGTGCTTCCCTCACACAGCTCTCTTCTTCAAATCTTCTGGGTTTCTACTTCAATCATCTCCATGATGGGACTTTTCTAACCACCCAAAATGTAGTTGTAGCCCTCAATACTTTTGTCATTCTCATATACACTGTTAGCTTTTTTCATCCTGACACTGTAGGAAATAATAATTTGTGTACTTGTTGTCTCTCTCACACTAGAAGAGCCTCCATCTGTTTTGCTTCCCACTCTATTTCTATGCCTGGCACATAAGAAAGGTTCAATAAATATTTATTGAGTGAGTTATATAATCTAGTCAACTAATCCTTCTGTTTAAGCATCCATATGATTTCTTTTTTGACATAACTTAGCTCTATGAATATATTTATGTAATAGTAGGTTTTTGTTTCCTCTTCTGTTTGAGAAAAGGGCCACAGGAAGAAAACTACTATTTATTGCATGTTCTTCAACACTGAACATTTATAATTTCATTATTTTTATTCACAGCAATTTTATAAATGAATTGTTATTGACTTCATTTTATAAATGACTAAGTGGAGATATTGATGGTTTAAATGGTTTATCCAAATTCATAGAGCCAACAAATGGTGGCATTCTGTAGATTAAGAGACACCACAGAGTGAAAGATAATCCACAGATCAAAAAAAAAAAGGTTAGCAACCCATATACTTGATGAAGGATTAATATGGCTAAGAAATACAGGAAACTTACAAATCAACTAGAAAAAAGATAGCCCAATAGAAAATGGAATAAAGGCTATGAACAGGCAATTTGCAAAAGAAGAGTTCTGAATGGCTGATAACAGATGCTATTTCGCCTGGCTGGTAATCAGAAAACTGCAAATTAAAACTACAAGATATCATTTCACACTCATCAGATCAGCGAAAGTTAGCCTAACAATTCCACTTGTGGGGAAATAGGAATGCACATATCAAATTACTGCTGGGCGTGTAAATTTGTTAAACCACTTTAAAGAGCTATGGACAATATCTAGTAAAGATAAAATGAGCATTCTGTATGATCCATCAATTGCACTTCTTGGTACGTATCGAGGGGTAATATTGAAAATATTTAATAACTGCTATCAAGGGTGCTAACCAATCAGAAAAAAAACATAAGCTGTAAATGACTGGCATGGTCATATTCATCTATTTCACTTGACTGCCTATCCTGTATATTCCTGGGGGAAACTCCTGCATACATTCATGAGGAAATAAATATAAGAACGTTCACTATAGCATTTCTTGTAATAGCAAAAACCCTGCATACTCTATGCGTAGAATAATGGATAAATTAATTGTCAGACTATGCAGTAACTTGAATGAATGAATCATGCCTGTATAGAGCAGAGTTGATAAATTTCAGTACATAATGAGCAAAGAAACAATTTATGTAACATTTAACATATGAAAAATAAAACCATTTGTTGTGTATAAAGCACATGTATAAGTTGTAAACCTAGAAGTATACATAGGAAGGAAGTATACCAACTTTACGAGAGTAATTACCTTCGGAGTGCAAGGGAGGGAAATAGCATAAGGTAGGAGGATTTAGTACTCTCTATAATCTTTAATTGCTTAACAAAGTAAGACCTAAAACAAATATGACAAAATATTAATACTTCTAAATTTGGATATAGACACCTTTTAAAAAATTTGTGTATGTTGCATTACTTTGATAAAATGAGCATAAATAACATGGTGGCGCTTGTACAGGACCTGTATCTCTACTCTCAAAGGCAGAGAGCTTTTCACTTTCTTGGCTCCAGTAGAGAGAATTAGTCCTGTTTTATAGCAGGTCTCTTATCAGTAGTGTCAGGAATGTGATTAGACACCAGTGTCACTATGGTTAGTTATTTAGTGGTCATATCCCAGGAGGGCCCTGATCTATGTCAGGCCACATGATCCAAGGACTATAGGATGGTCAAATGGTGGGACTGCTGGAAAAATAATGAATACTTTCTTCGAACCCTAGAGTCAGATTAATCAGGGCTTAGATGCTAGATAGGGATATGTATACTTGCCAGAGACACCATACTTCAGAAGTTTTGCTATGATGCTAAACATGGGACTTTGTGCATGCACATTTCCTCATTTTGCTACTACTAGGTAAGGCTTCTGGAGAACTTTTTCCCATCCTGTGCCCTTACTTCTAGGTTTTCCATAGTAACACAAGTCTTTCATTTAGTTCTGGCTAGGGCTCAATATGCCCCATGGTTTGCCATGAAAACCTATAGGATTAGGTTTCTGCATAAACAATTGGCCTTAACTCTAGTAGTAGAGATCATTGGCCCTGGGTATCTCAGTATGGAAAACCAGAAATCTGACCCATTTCTTTTTATCTTTTATACAAAATTATGATTGAGATAGGAACTTCCAGGGCTGAGAGTTGCAATTGACATAAACCCTTCAACTCCTAGCCCTATCATAATACCTGGTATTGTTGAATATCTAAAAAAAAGAATTATAGGAGCCATCTATATGATAGCAAAAAAAAAAAATTCCATGAAATATTTCCTTTGAACTAGCCAATTCTGTCTTTGAATGATTATTCTCCCAATTGTTCAGTCGAAATTTAATCCATAGTTTATTTTTCTTCTCTTCCAAGTTCTTTGAACTTCAATTAATACTTTGTACAATCTATGTCCTCTAAGATATTTTCTGAAGCAGCCAATGTGATTAATATTTACCTAGTTTTCTACATTAGCTACTTAAATATTAGCATAGAACACTGATATATTGAGACACCATATCAAAGATAAATGAATAGGAAATGATGAATTAGATATGTAGTAAATAAGAAAGGAATTCTATGTTATATTTTAGAGAGTTATCCTAATTCAATTCCTTTGTGGTTTAGGATGATGTGAAAAAGAGATAGTCCCAAGAAATATCTTTCTCTTATCTAAATCATAAATGTAAAGCTCAACATGTATTTTTGGTGCTAAAATATAAATATTTAAATATGATAATGATAGTAATGAAACCAAGTTTCATGTAAAAAGTGCTTTGGGGGCAGATAAATTTAAGTGATAAGAGTTGTCTTATTTTAAGGCCAACTTCAGATTTTATAAATGGGAGATGATGATGATGTAAGTATTATTATTGAGTGCTATCCTTCTTGGAAAATGGCTATTACTATTCATTAGAAGTAGATATTGCTTGTTCAGATGATCTTATGACAGTTCTAAAAAGAATTGAGTGGATAAAATATGTGATAAAATAAGAATGTATAAACAAAATAATTAATTCTCTAGATAGTATGAAAACTCTCATATTTCAAAGAAATGCTAAAAAAGAAATTTGTGTCTGCGTGACAACTGTTAAGTGATAAATGATGAGCTTTTTTTATAAGTAAAAAAATGTAATACTACAGCTTTTTCTGAAGTTTATCTTTCCTCAAACACAGGGATGGAGTCCTAGCAACTACTGTTTATGTTAAATGGCCCTGTTACCACCAGTCCTCTCACCCACAACATGTGACTGGCCCAAGAGTGGTCTATGATCCAAATGGGACCAATTAGGTCCTCTGTCACAGAGATATCAACTTGGAGCTGAGGTATCCTAGCTCAATCTAGATTGATGGCATGAACAGATGTAATGCTGATCAAGGAGCTATGAAATCACCCATATCCCCTATGTGTCTGAAGAAACAAACAGCAAAAGGCAGTTTGTGATGGGAAAAGAATGGAGCAGACAGAGAAAAGGAGAGGTCAAGAACATACATGTCCCATAGATAGACCTGAACAGGTGTCCTTTCTATGCAAACAACTCCCAAAACAAAATGATCATGTTTTTAAAATTCCTTTATGATATGTTAACATTTATAGTTTGTGAGAGTGACAACCATGTGGAATTGGCCTTCTTATTATCATCAATTCCTCTTACTATTTTCTCTTGTTTTAAAAACCCATCAAGTGTAATATTAAATTTTTTATACTGGATACTTTATATGTATGTCATTTAGTCGTCATGAAATGCAAATTGAAATCACTATCCATATTTTACAGCTGAGTAAACCAAGACTTAGGGCCTTTATATAAATTGCCCAAACTCATGTAACTAATTGCATCTGGTCAAACTGAAACTCAGAGTGAAGTCTTTCTGACTCTAGAGATGACACCCTTAACTATTATCTTATGCTTGACTCTGGAGGCAGCAACTGGTATCTTCCAAAAAAGAGAGGGGGGAATCTTTGTCCCTCATGTACATGAACAGAAACTTCAGCTGTTACAGTGTGTAAAATGCATGAAGTTTGAGCTCTGAATGACAGAATGAGGCCTAGAGGAAGTAGTGGTCAGACAGGTTGTGTGTTCTCAGGTAAACCAGACACACACACAGTGTATGCGTATGTGTGTGTGTGTGTTGTAGATGGTGTGTAGCGAGGAGACCCTTTTTCCTTATCCCCTTTAGTTCCCGTCATTTTACCCTCATTTTAACCATGAGAGAGCTAAGTTAAATTAGTATAGAGTGTCATATGGTGCTCCCCGGGAAGGCACTATAAAAGGGTGTGTGTGTGTTTTAGGAAGGTCCTACAAACAGAACAAAGACAGAGATGCCTGGGAAGAGATACACCCAGGCCACATTTATTGATTCCAGAGAAAATTAAAACATTTATGTAAAATGGCATATATAGGTCCTCAAAGGACACAAGCCTAAAAGCAATTAGTTTATGTCTCAAAGGGATTTTTCTGAATATGAGAAATAGATTCCAACTGCAATTTTAATTAGGATCCCAAAACAAATCAGTATACTTATTGCTGAAAGTTTACCACACATTGTAAGCTTAGGAAGATTGGATGGACTTTATTTAAGCTGGGTAAACATCACTGCCAATGTTTTACCCAGTTGGAAGAACTAGAAGAAAACAGAAGCTTGCAGTAGGAGTGGGGACCTGAAGGGTGACATTTAGATGTGGTGGGAAAGCAGTGGCAAGCTTTCATTCAGTATTGTTTCTGTGCTAGGTGAGAAAGAGGCATCAAAGTTTATCATAGTTTTGTGAACTTGAATGGCACCGAACAGCTTGAACAGCAATTGGGAAATGGAATGGAGGAGTCAGCATAAAGAGAGAAGACCAGCCCTCTTACCATCTTTCCATTTAATTATAGGCATTTATCCAATCAATACACTAAGAAACCCTGAATTACCTTTCTTCTTTTTTTGTTAAGGGAAGGGCATTGGGGTTACAGGAAGGGAGGGGTAAGGGAGGAGAAATGTTTTCGCTGACTTTCTCAATATTCTTGTAGGAAATACTTTCTCTTGGCTTTAAAAAAAAATGGATTTTCAAGCTCAGGTAGGAAAACAAAGATGACCTATCAAGTCTTCTCTCCTTATCCACCATGTGAAAGATTTATTATTATTATTATTATTTTTTTATAATTTTATTGAATCATAATTCTGTACATTGGTGCAATCATAGGGCATGATTCATATACATTCAGAAATGTTTTCATCGTACTTTTACAGATAGCCTTCATGGCATTTTCTTATTTTCCTGGTGTTCATGAGAA
>CAUYON010211052.1:0-19957 GCA_963573935.1 Arctocebus calabarensis | reverse complement strand
GCTTAAGCCCAAAAATTTGAGGTGTGAGCTGTGACACTACGGCACTCTACCGAGGGCAAAAAAATTAAATTAAATTAAAAAAGAAGCCAAATGGTTTGTGTGTCATTTAAGCTAAAGAAACTTTGTCTGCATCACAGTCTGTCCTTCCCACACTCCTTGGAAGAGTGTCCTGGTCCCCTGAAATGAACTGGGAGGAGCACCTGCTACCTGATCCTTATTTTAAATCTGAAGCAGAGATTATAACTCAGCACAAAGAAGAAAAAAGGTGGTAACCTGTCACAGCTGAGTCATGCTTATTTTTGTCTCCGTCACTAGTTCCAGATCACTCCTCAGTATGACTTTGAAGTCCTCAGAAACCTAGAACCATGGACAACTTACTGTGTTCAAATTCAAGGGTTTCTTCTTGATCGCAACAAAACCGGCCAGTGGAGTGAGCCCGTCTGTGAGCAAACAACTAATGACGGTGAGTCATGAGACCTGTATCCTGGGACTCTGCCCTGGGTGCTGTCAGAAGCTTCACAGACTTCAGGGCCGGGTGGCTTCTTAGGCACCATTGCATCTGGCCCAGGCTCCAACCCAGCTTGGAAATATGTATCAAGCTAGTGTGGTCTCCCCCAGCCCTGGCTGATGGACTTCATGCGAGATAGGGGGACGTCCCCTTCTGAGGCAGCCCAGAACCCTTAAATCAAGAGAATTGATGGAAACCTTTTCTGGCTGAATGGCTAAGGTCTGAGTCCATGAGCAATGAGCTGCCCTTGCTATGCCATTCTGCCCTTTCAGGCTGCCTGGGGCAAGGCTTACAGGTCTTCCTGAGAGCACCCAGTGGGGCTTGCACCCTGCTGCCCCTCTGCCCCAAAGTCTTTCCTCCTGCAGACACGTGCAGGAAAAGCCTGGAAACCTTGCCACTGGCCTCAGCAGGTGCCATTTGTTTCAGAGCCCTTTGTAAAATAAAAATACCAGGGCCTAACACAGTTTTTCACATACAGCACAGACTGCAGTGTTCAGCAGGTGCCAACACGCTTGGTGTTTCCTAAAAGAGGCAGGCGGAGGGAGGGGAGGAAGAGGGAGAGAGGGAGTTGCCAGTTGGTCTGGACACTGGTTATTTCCGTGCACAGAAACTGACGTGCTGCTAATGGATAGGGTTCCTTCTCTCAGCCCCTCAGCCTCAAAGGCGTGGGCTTTGCTCAGGAGGGTAGTGCTGGTTGGGCACAAGGAGGTCAGGTGGTCAGGGGAGCCCCAGAAAAGGGGCCTGGTGCCAAACAAAGGGAGCAAGGACCCAGAGTGAGGGGCACAGGACACAAGGAGAGTCAGGGGAGTGAGAAATTACAAAAATCAGGTAGGAGGTTGATTGATGCCATTAGGCCACCTGTGTCTGCAAAGACATTTATCAAGGTTGGGCTCCCCAGCACAGGGAGGCACAGGCCTGTCCTACCTGATAATGTCAAAGGAATGACTCCCCGGTCCTTGAGAAAGACACTCCTGAGTTTTAGGGGACATGTGTATGTCTGAGAAAAACAGAAGAAGGAGTCACAGTTGTAAACCCTTTCTAGAAAATGCTCTCAGAAAGAGAGGTCGGGCCTATCCTCAGGTGTTGGAGAGAACAGATGGTTAAGTTCTTTAGGCAGCCTTGAGTTTTTCTAGACAGGAACTCAAGGGGGCTGTGTCATCCCAGGGCTGCAGCCTCAGGCTGCTGGAAGCCATGCTGGAGCTTGGTCAGGTCTCTCAGTCCAGGGGATTTGACGGAGTCTCTCGTGCCGGCATGTAGCTCTCAGTATGAAACGCACTGCTGCCGGGTTAACTCAGGCTCAGGCAGGGGGGAGTCCATTTGCTGCTTCGGGGAAGAAGAAGTGTGTCCAGAAAGATACCCCATGGAGAAAGGGAAGCAGAATTCTTGCTTATTCCTTTTCTGGATATCAGTAATAATGCCAGAAACTAGACTCTGACAAAGATAGAAAAGGATGAAACTCTGAGAAACTCTGGCCCTCCAGTCAGCTGCTGTGTTTCTCAGACATCTTCCAAGATGAACGCACGGGCCCTGTTCTCAGGGACTGCCATTGGACGGTGGTGGTCAAAATGGCCTTGGGATCACTGTGCCCCAACCTGGGATAAGAGTGTGACACATGCTGTTGTCCCCGGCAGACACGGTCCCCTCCTGGATAGTCGCCTTGGTCCTCATCGGGTGTGTCTTTGTGGCCGTCCTGGTGCTCCTGGGCTGTTTTGCTCTGCTGTGGTGCATTTACAAGAAGACAAAGTACGCCTTCCCCCCTGGGAACTCCCTCCCGCAGCACCTGAAAGAGGTGAGTAGGATGGAGGGAGGTGTGGGTTCCAAAACCCTGATTGGAAAAAGTGTTGTTTTGTTTTTAAGTCAGAGCCTCCTAATTGCAGACGTCTTGCATGGGGGTCTGTTCCCCCATTTCAGAGCAGCGCAGGGTCAAGGCCCTGCTGTTCCTTAAGGAAAGACACAAAGGAGCAGAAGACCTCCCTGCAGCCTGGACGCTGCCTGTTCTCCGCCTTCACTGCCCAGAGCCCCAGGCACATCCTTGGGGAATGAAGGTGATGGTTCTGGGGCAGAAGCGGAAAAGGCAGAGGTTAGGGTAGAGAAAAGAAAGAGAAAACTCTAGTCTAAGCAACAAATAGTCAGAGAGAGGGAATGGGAGGACAGGGAGGAGCATTTTCAGTGTTAGAATGTCTGAGAGTGACTGAAACTCCGAGATATGTTTCTTACACTTCAGAATAGCTATTTTTTAAAGGTTTGGGTAAAAGAAAGGATGAACCTGGCTGATGATGGTAGGACAGAAGACTGTTGCACACTGACACTTGAAAATATGCCAAGCCCAGACCCCCTAAAGACCTATCTGTGGTCTCATTTCCCAAGAAATAGACTCTGGGATGGAGATTTGGATTCAAAAGGCTAAATGGGATCCGGCCACAGTGACATGTACTTGTGGTCCCAGCGACTTGGAAGGACGAGGTGGGAGGATCACTGGAGCTCAGGAGTTCGAAGCTACCTGGGCTACATAGTGAGATCCCATCTCTTTAAAAAAATTGTTTTAATCCTAAAAAAAAAATTGTTTAAAGGCTTAAAGGGGGTGCAATGGTTCATACCTATAATCTGGGAGGCTGAGGAACGTGCTTGAGCTCAGCAGTTAAAAACCAACCTGAGCGAGAATGAGACCCTGACTCTACTAAAAATAGAAAACCTAACCTTGCGTAGTAGTGCTGCCTGTAGTCCCAGCTGGCTGGAAGGCTGAGGCAAGAGGATCACTTGAGCCCAAGAGTTTGAGGTTGCTGTGAGCTATGATGCCACAGCACTCTACACAGAGCAACAGAGTGAGACTCTGTCTCAATCAGTCAATCATTAAAGGGTAGTAAAACCTTTGGGAATAAGACCTGTAAGGGAGTGAAGGTAGCAGGCTAAGACAGAGAGAGAACAGCCTCAGCCAGTCCTATGGGGGCTTGTGAGCTGGAGTGGCCCTTTAGAGATGTCCCAAGCTAGAGCAAGAGGGGTGGGCCCCTGAACCCCCAAGAAGGGGGCCTAACCTAGGATGTGGTATCAGCGGCCTGTGGTCCTGGCAGCTAGGAGGATGAGTGCCTCCAGATGGAGGGACAGGTGGGTGGCACACTAGAAAGTCCACTACAGTCCACCCCTGGGGGCCCCTGGGAGCAGCTTCTCCAGGATTTGAGTCCCCGGGGAAGGTAGCAAGAGGAAGATCAGGGGAACAAACTCCAGCACCCACCACTGCAGCTGGTTCCGGGACCACAGGTAACATTTGTGGTCTCCTTCCTCTGCTGCCCCCTCTCTCCGCTCCATGGCCTCTGCTGGCATAGGCCACCGACCTGACTGGGCAGCCCTGCCCCCAACCCTGAGAGGACTGAGCCTCTGGCACCAGGCCCATCTCAGGCATTGGCCACTACTTGTCCATCTGCCATCAGAGTTTGCCAGGGGAGTCTGTGGGGGCACCCAGGGGCTCAGGAGTCCACCATGGAGTGGCAGCCTCCCCTCCCCTGGTGGTCACTGTGATGCCTCCTTTCCTTGCTGGCTGGTCTCTTGGCATTGGGAGGTGGCAGCCATAGGCCTCGTATTATGTCCCCTAGTGGAAAGGTACCCACCCTGGGCATCCTGCAGACCAGCCGAGAGGTAAAATCAAAATGATGTGTACTTGCTTAACCACCTAAATGTATTCACTGAGAAAACCTCACTTGCCTCACAGGCCATACTCTGCTGATCCCTGCCGGAGACTCATGGAACCTAAAGTCTCCTGGGCAGGGTGGCAGGTAGGCACCACTTTCCCAAGCAGGTCAGCGGAAGTGCAGTGAACAGGGCCTTCCTGCTCTCACGCATTCTGCCTGCCGGGGAGGACAGCGCCCCAGCCTCACCAGGTGTCACCACCAAGCTGGCACTTTGCCTACACTATCAGCAGGCCACTCCATCGTCCTCCTGGGCTGGCAGTTCCTGAGCAGTACAGTTTGGGTCCCAAGGTCATGTGTCCACTCCTGTCTGCCCTTGGCATCAGTGAGGCCTTGGGTCTGACGTGACGTTTTGTAGGGCCTGTATTCGTTTGTTAGGGCTTGCATAATAAAGTTCCACAAACTGGCTATCAAACAGCAGAAAAGTACCGCCTCACAGTGCTGGAGGCCAGAAGTCCAAGATCAAGGACCCCCAGCGTTGGCTCCTCCTGAGTGCTGTGAGGGCCAAGCCTCCCCTCGCTCCTGTTCTTGGCTTATAGAAGCATCCCCTCCATCTGTGCTTTAGTCCCTCAGCCCTCTCCGACGTGTGTCTGTGTCTAAAGTCCCCCTTTGAAGAGCCCACCCAACTGCAGCATGGCCTCATTCTAACTTAACCTGCAACGACCCTGCCCCCAAATGCAGTTACAATCTGAGGTGTGGGGGTTAAGACTGCAACCAGGGAATTTTGGTGGGGGTTGTTTGGGGGTTTTTTGTTTTGTCTTGTTTTGTTTTTCTTGAGACAGAGTCTCACTCTCTTGCCCTGGGTAGAGTGCCATGGCATCGTAGCTCACAGCAACCTCAAACTCTTGATCTCAAGAGATCTTCCTGCCTCAGCCTCCCAAGTAGCTGGGACTGCTGACATTCGCCACAACATCCAGCCAATTTTTCTATTGTTAGTAAAGACTAAGCCTCACTCTTGTTCAGGCTGGTCTGGAACTCCTGAACTCAAGCAATCCTCCGGTTTCGGCCTCCCAGGGTGCTGGGATTACAGACATGAGCCTCAGTTGAGGCAGAGGAATTTTGTAGTGACACAGTTCAGCCCTAACAGGCTCCTCTGCCAGTGAAACAAATGCTGGAACTCAGTGGTGCTGACAGGCCCTTTCGACGTGAATGCCGCATTGTGCCCCAAATGGCTGTGGTGCCCTGGCCCCTTGCTGGTGCCCTTTCCATGCACATGGAGATCTCACACTTGCAGCTGCTCCCGTGGCTCCCTCCACACACTACAGCCCCACACATCATTGTCCCTGGCCTTCCAGTCTTCTTTCTGCTAGGACCAGGACCACCAGCCTGGCCTTGATCCCCATGGCTAGCCTGATCTTCGGCCGCTTTTGTTTTTGCACAAAGGGGATGACCAGCCACAGGGCCTGTCAGGGTGCTTTCTGCCTGACACAGGCTGACACGCAGCAGTGGGACATTTTTGGTTTACACCCACATTCTCTGCAGACATCCGTATGAAAGGGGGCTGGCCTTTTCCTTTTTCTGCTGGTCCTAACAACCCATGCCCCTGTGTGGCCATGGTGTGAGCAGAGACAGAGGCACTGGTGCGGTGGGGGTATTGCTGACAGGCATGGACTCGTCTTAGGGCCTCTTGATGGTCACCTCTGGACACCATTATCACCTGTTATCCAGGGGCCAAAGGCTCTATTAGTCCTCAGTCCGCATAGCATGCCGGGTGCTGGTCTTCAAACAGGGTCTGATGATCCAGCCCAAGGGGCCCGGCCTGGCCGCGGGACACTAGCCCCTGTGTGATGAACACCACCCAGCGTCCCTTCCCACTGCAGACACTTCAGAGACCTGTGCTGTTAGCATGTTGTCACTGGGAGATAAGGCAGCCGTCTGGAGGTGCGGGTGGGGCTGCTTGCCTTCCACGGGGCCCTTTCCTGCTCAGGGCCTGTCAGAGCTGGCAGCCTTCGGTGTCAGACACCTTGCAGCAGCCTTCCTTAGTAGGGAGCACGCTGCCTCCGGAGCCCAGAGAGGCCTGCAAAGCAGAGTGCTTCCTCCTCGGTGGGGGGAGGGGAGAGACACAGTAACTGCCCCTTAGAGGGGATGTCCGGCCACGCCCCACTCCCTGGGACCCCTCAAGCATCCGTGATGGGGTAGGTCCCGCGTTCCGCAGGGTGTTTCCCACTCTCCGAGGCGTGTGTACCTCACGCTGCCTTGCCACTTCTTGTGCCTCTGGTCTTATTGCTGTATTCCAAACGCTCAGCCTCCTCCAGCAGGACATGGAACCCTGGCCAAGGTGAAGGGACCTCCTAGAAAGAGACTCAGCTGCAAGCCATTTCAGCCGCCAGCACTCCTGGGAAATGGGGGAACAAGCACCCCCACATGAAGGGGACCTGGGCTGCACAGCGCAGTGACCACTCTAGTAGAAGTGGGCACATGACGGTAGGCGAGGGTTTCAGAGCGGCGAGCTTACAGCACCAGAAGGAACTGTGAGTCCCCGTGGGGGCAGGGAACGTGCCGCCTTTGGGGGCCTTACGTGCAGCCTCTTGGCTGGATCCAAATGCTGGGTGTGAAAAGGGTGCAGCAGAAGACGGAGCTTTTCCAGCCTCCTTCGCTGCTTCAAAAGAACTACTTTGCAATTAGGAGGCCACAGGCTCCCTGAGCTTTAGAGAAGCTGCAGCAGGAAGAGCAAAGAGGGCCGGGCCCTTCGCGCTGGGCAGAGGTGTTAACCGAGAACCCAGAGGAAACAAAACTATCCACCTGCTGGTTTTACTTCTGGCTTCGCCATCCAGGAGACTGGTTTGTCAGACAGGAAAGGGCAGATGGGGCGAACAGTAAAGGGGCCCGCTGGCAGGAGCTGAAGCCGGCCCCTGCAGTAGCTGAGAGTCGAGGCGGGTGGAGAAGGAAGTGGGGGCAGGCAGCAGGCGAAGGCAGAGCCGTTTGGGGGCCTCACATCGTTACATTCTCCAGTGTGACTCAGAATGTAGAGAATCCATTAACCACATCTCAGAATCATTCAGACTTCAGGGAGGTTTACTGGGGATGGATAATTTGAGTTGGAAAAGTAGTAGGGAGATTTCTCCAACACTGAGCTCTCAAGTTGTGCACACATGTGCGTGTGTGTCCGTGTGCAAGCATGCGCGTGTGTATGTCTGACCAGCAGACTCAGGCTGATATTCACATTCTTTAGATTCAGTGCATCTTCCTGTGTCCTCTCCTCCCTCATCCATGGAATAGCCAGGGTAGCTTCCAACCCATTCTCATGACTCACTGGATCTGAGGTTTAGAGAGGTTCCCCTTTCCCCACTTCCTCCCCAGCATAGCAGAGTTTTGGACATTGGACCCCTGGCTCCAATTCCTCCCCTCCATCAGCTGCCCAAGACCCAGGAAGAGAGAAATCCTGACAGGTCCACACCAGAAGGTACTGCAGCTGCCCTTGGCCTCAAATATGTCATATCAAAAGGGGCCAGATACAGTGGCTCACGCCTTAATCCTAGCACTGCAAGGCCAAGACAGGAATTTGAGAGCAGCCTTGCTTCAAAGCAAAGCAAGACTATCTCTACTAAAAAAGTATAAAAAAAAAAATTAGCTGGGTTGATAGTGGGTGCCTTTAGTTCCAGCTACTTGGGAGGCTAAGGCAGGAGGATCCTTTGAGCCCCGGAATTGGAGGTTACATTGAGCGGGGCAGACACTAGAGCACTCTAGCCCGAGCAACAGAGTGAGTCTCAAAAAGAAAAAAGTATCAAAAAGCTGAGGGTGGAAATTATACCAGGAAGGATTCCCTCTGGAGGGAAAGAGTTAACAATGCAAAGCTTTAAGGAATATTTCTCCATGTAATCATGAAGATTAGGAGCATGGGGGCCCAGGAAGATGAAGAATGGAGAATAAGCAAGCTGCAGGGATTTCAGGAAATACAGATGAGCATCTGCGTGTTCAAAGCTGTGGAGGGGAAAGATGACTGGGCCCTGGTGTCTGCCTGTCTCTGTGGGAGAGACGAACTGTCAAGAGTCAGTGGCCAGCAGATAAACCCAGGCAGCACTGTCTCATAAAACATATCACAAGCCACGTTTGCTAGTAGCTACATTTTTTAAAAGTCAAAAGAAAGAGGCAAAATCAACATTAATAATATGCAGCGTGGACATAAAGTCCCATAAATTAGTTTACTATTTAAATTGCACATGAATTTTATGTCCACCCATTATGTCTAGAATACCATTTTGACATGTAATCAATATTTTTTTAGATATTTGAGATATTTCCCATTCTCTTTTTCATACAAAGAGAATGAGATTTGGGGATCTAGTACATATTTTACCCCGACAGCACATATTGATGCAAATTAACCACATTTCATAATGGGGGGTAGCCACACGCAGCTCTTGGCCACTGTATTGGACATGCAAAGCCAAGGGCTGAAATTAAGGGGTACGTAGAGTGCTGAGGAGCACCAAGGAGGGCCCCTAACGCAGCCCGAGGATGCAGGGGAGAGACACATTTATCCAGGGCCGGGAGCATACCTGCTTCCTAGAGGAAATGGCATCCAAGCTGTATCAGCCCCATGGTGTCATGCTTACGTTAAAAAAAAAAAATTCTCAGGCAGCACCTACAACTCAAAGGAGTAAGGCACTGGCCCCATATGCCGGAGGTGGCGGGTTCAAACCCAGCCCCAGCCAAAAAAAAAAAACTCCCTTCTGGTCTAAAAGAAGACCATCAGAGGATGACCTGTGATCACGTAGAAAGTGACTTGCATGTTCATTGTCACATAGTTTTTTAACTGTGGGAAAATGCACATAGCATAACATGCCTTGCCCACGTCAGAGTACCGTTCAGGGGCCCGGAGGACATTCACAGGCTGTGCAGCCATCAGCACCATGCGTCTCCAGAACTGTATTCATCTTCCAAAACTGAAGTTCTCTGTGTGGCAAACGATAACTCCCTCTGCCCCTCCCCCCAGCCCCTTGCAACCACCATTCTACTGTCTGTCCCAGTGAGTTCATCTGTCCTTGGGTCCCGTGTAGAAGCACAGTCGTCAGGCAATATGTGGCATTTTGTGACTGGCTTGGTTCCCTGAGCATTTAGCGTTCATCCATGTTGTCATCCGTGTCGTAATTTCCCTCCTTTTTAAGGCTGATAATATGATCGTGTGTATAGACTACATCCTGCTCATCCTTCCATCTGTGGAGGGACACTGAGTAGCTTCCATCCTTTCGGTTATCGTGAAAAATGCTGCTGTGAACATCAGTGTACAAATATCTCTTCAATACCCTGCTTTCAGTTCTTTAGGGTTTATATGCGCGAGCGGAATTGCAAGACAATATGATATTTCTATTTTTAATTTTTTGAGAAACCATTATACTGTTATTGTGACATTTTTAAGATAGATTTTTCCATCCAGTTCTGGAAAAAAAAAAAACTTAAAAGAAACAAGGAAATTTGATGGTAAACTATCCTTTTTTCTTCCCCCACAGTTTTTGGGTCACCCTCATCATAGCACACTTCTGTTTTTCTCCTTCCCACTGTCTGATGAGAATGAGGTTTTTGACAAACTAAGTGTCATCGTAGAAGACTCCGAGATCAGCAAGCAGAACCCTGGTGACAGCTGCAGCTTCAGAACCGTCTCTGAGGAGGGACCCTAGAGCTCATCTCCGAGGCGGAAACACACTTGGCTGGGCACAATGACCCCTACTCCTCACAGCCGCCTCAGCCAGTGATCAAAGTCATGAACAAGGCTGAAGACCCCCTGAGCCAACCCCACTTCTGTAACTCCTAGTCCCCAGACTTGTGTAAACAACCAAGGAGCTAGACTGTAGAGGCTCACTTGGCAAAAACACTCCACCTTGGGAACTTGCTTCTTTATAAAGATCTTAACAATCTTTTCTTTTTTTAACAATTTTCTTTAAAAAGTCGACCACTGAGGCTTGACGCCCATAGCACAGTGGTTACGGTACCAGCCACATATACTGAGGCTGGCGGGTTCGAACCCGACCCAGGCCAACTAAACAACAATAACAACTGCAACAAAAATAGCCAGGAGTTGTGGCGGGCACCTGTTGTCCCAGCTACTTGGGAGGCTGAGGCAAGAGATTTGCTTCAGCCCAAGGTTTGAGGTTGCTGTGAGCTGCGGTGCCACAGCACTCTACCCAGGATGACATAGTGAGACTCTGTCTGAAAAAAAAAAAAAAAAAGTTGGCCATTGAGAATGTCATTTTCAGCTTCTTAAACTCACTAAATTAGGACCACTTTTTAATAGTGAGAAATGCATGCATTTAAAAGGAGGAATAAACATGTAGATACTTGTCATCCAGGAGCAGGTATTCTTTTTTTAAAAAAAGAAATGCTGTAAAATTCTACCAGATACCAAAGACTGATCGGAAAAGGAACCTCAATTCAAAAGTGATTAGCACCGTGCTGTACAGAACACAGACTTTTTGTATTCTCTGTAATACTTTGACTGGATTTATTTTTCTACCTATGTATGTTTTATATGTATACTACTGGTGCTCTATTAAAGTTTTATTCTCTATTGAATCTGTGTGTGTAATGGTCCTAGGTATGTGTAACTGGTAGATATTGAACAGGCTGTAGTTTGCCCTTCTGATGTTCATTCTTTCAGCAGGTATGTCCTGGGCCCTGACTGTTATCAACCAGGCACTGTGCTAGTTAGGACGTCCCAAAGTCATGTAGGAGCCCTCTGTCTCAAAAGCTTCAAGGAATACAAGGGCACTGAGCTTTGAATTCCAACTCAGATACTTGCTAGCGTGATTTCTCAGTTTCTTCATCTACATGTGGGAACACAAAGACCAAAAGATTTGAGACGCTACATAAAAAACGCCCAACCCAACGCCAGCACAAAATAGGCATTCGGTAAATGCCAGCTACTCTCACCAACAATATCATTTCATGGGCTCCACTTTACCCCCACATATTCAGGCCAGCAATGAACATCACTTCCTCTGTGCCAGACCATCCTGTGAAGTGGAACCATCACAGATCCCAAAAGAGGAAAAACATTTTGTCGAAATCATTTGACCTTTTTAAAAGGAAGGATCATGGGAGGAAAAAGTCAGATTTTATTGAAATCATTTGACCTTTTTAAAAGGAAGGGTCATGGGAGGAAAAAGTCAGATTTTATTGATATCATTTGACGTTTTTAACAGGAAGGAGCATGGGAGGAAAAAAATCAGAAATTTGTTGGGATTTCCTTACATTTATTTTATAGGTCAGTATTTTAAATTCTTTTCAGTAACATCTTGAGAGAGAACAATCACCATATTTTCGGTTCTAACTCTGGTCTGGGGCTATTCTTAGGATAGGACAGAAATTCTTTCCCAATGAAGGTCTTCCTTCCTGAATGTTGGGGTGATGGGAGAGCTGTCCTAAGTTCTCCCGCCTATGGATGCCTCAGGTGTGGAAGAGCAGAAAAGGAGCCCCCCATCCTTAACCCCATCCCTGCAGGGGACCTGCCATTCTTCCTGTCTGCCTTGCATCTAAATGCCTTCATACATTTGAGGAATCTTCCGTCTTACAAGTGTGACCCTTCTGCCTTGCAAGGGGCTCATTTCCCCAGCTCCCTAGTCCCGCTAAGTTACAGGGCCCAGCTTTGAGGAAGAAGATGGGGGCCCAAAAGCAGAGGTTGGGGGCCGGGCAAAAGTGTCCAGTGGCCTGGAGGGTGGGATGGCCCTGCAGGTGCAGCAGTGATGTTCCCACCGGGCCAAGTCTAATAGGGACGTTTTTCCTGCCTCATGGCCCCCAAAGCTGTTCCTCCAACCCTTCCTGAGATTCTGTAATCTTTTCAATATCCTGTTAAGAAATTTCTTTTTCGTTTGTGTCATCCAGAGTCTGCCTCTGATATTTGCAACTAAAACTCTGAGCTCTCTGGCCTCAGAGAGCTAAATAGAGAGGACACGGATCTCCCAGTCCTAAAACCCACCATGCCAGGTAGAGGAGGAGGACAGGAAGGAGACCTCGCTCTATGTGGTTTGCCAGCAGGAGTCAACACACAGTGGGGCTCTTGAATGTCTTCAGGGAGAAGAGTTACAGCCCAAGATTGGCTGGCTGGAGGCTGAGGGCAAACAGCCCCCCACCATGAACGAGAAGTAGAGGGAAGAAGATGGCACAGGTCACCGGGGCAGGAGCTGACGCCCAAGCTTCTGCCACACCCTGCTGGGGAGACCCCAGGATGTTGTGTTTTGTGCCGGCACTGGAGGTTGCTCAGCAACCGAGGAGTCTGCTTACACCGAGAAATAAAACTGTCTGCTGCTCTGGCTCTGTGCACACCCCACCCAGTTCCTGCCACGGCGGGAATTGACCAAGTGCTGAAAACAAGTCCTCCCACACAGTCACCATCCTAATAACTCAGTTTCTCTCTCAACCAGCTCTTCAATGACGAAGACTTCTCATGCCTCTGGTGTGATACGTGGTAAGGGGATGCCTCTGTCATCTGGCCTGTGAGATCCCAGCCATGTTAGTCACAGAAATGTAATGTTTCAAAAACACCTTCCCAAAGGTATCCTCGCAAGCAAGGAAGGAATAGTCAGGGGCCAAAAAACGAGAGAAGTTAATCATGTGCCACCTTTCACTTTGAGGACATTTGGTCAACTCTGAGATTTTAGTCCCTCACGGGGGACAGAAGGCAGAGTCCAGGGATCCCCCAAGGTGACCTCCCCATAAATCTGAAATCCTGGTGAGCTACCACTCTGTGTACAGGAATGAATGAATCTCTATCCCGCCACTTTTCTAGGGCTGCTGTAACAAACTGCCACAATCTTGGTGACTTACAGCAATGGAAATTTATTCTCTCCTGGTTTTAGACTCTAAAGCCTGAAATCAGTTTCCTTGGGCTAACATCAAGGTGTTTGGAGGTGCCAAAGAAAATCCATTCATTGCCTCTTCCAAAAGTCAGCATCCCTTGCCTTGTGGCCACATCAGTGCAGTCTCTGAATCCATGTTCTCATCAATTTCTCCTCTTCTGGGGATCCAATATCACTCTGTTTCTCTCTGACAAGGCCACTTGTTAAGAGAGATGCAGGTATTACATTTAAAAATAATTCAGGATCATCTCCCCATCTCAAGATTCTTAACCACATTTGCAGACTCTTTTTCCAAATAAGGCCATCTTCACCAGTGCCACAGGTTAGAACTGATGTTTTTGAGATTCATTACTGAGGCTACTATCTACTCACACCAGGGACTACAAGGAAACTGTTTCGGAAAAATTCTTTCCTGAAAAATTGGACGCTCAAACTGGTCCTCATGTAGGGGGTCCAACAAAAGACTTCAGGGCTGACTGTGCTAGAGGTTACAAAACCCCAAAGGAAAACGTCATGAGCAAGAGATGACAGGCAGTGAGCCAGACCCATGAAGACTTCAGATGCTGACAAAATTTTCAGAGTAGACACAACAGGGATGTTTAGCATATTTAAAGACATGTCAGAAGGCATTGATAATGTGAACACAAGAGACAGTCATGCAGCTTTGTGGGGTAACAGTGAACCTCAACTCTCAGTCCCTTTTCACAACAAAAGGCCGATGGGTCAACCGTGGGTCTACTCTGCTTTCAGTGATTTCCTTGTTCCAGGATCTAAGCAGAAGAACAGGCCACAAGAGAAAAGAAACACCAGTCACTGTGATGGCTCTCAGAGCTTCTGCCTACAAATGGAGCCTGTCACTTCTGTCCATGTTTCTTTGGTCAAAGACAGGGCCAAGTCCAATGAGAACAGAACAGTGAAGTGTGTCTTCCTCCCTGAGAAAGAACTTCAAGGCACATGGCGACAGGCAGGAATATATCATTCTGTTACAAGAAAGGGAGAGAATCATTGAGTGCAGTAATTACAATCTACTCAGCCCACTATCTATTGACTAAAAGATGATCAAACAGATTTTGGAGAAATAAAAAACATAACAATGGGCTCGGCGCCTGTGGCTCAGCGGGCTAAGGCGCCAGCCATGTACACCTGAGCTGGCGGGTTCGAATCCAGCCCAGGCCCGCCAAACAACAACAATGACAGCTACAACCAAAAAAAAAAAAACATAACAATGGAAGTTTTAAAAGTCAAAAGTCAGGCTTAACAGCAGGTTAGAGATGGCTAAAGACAGTATAAGTGAACTGAGCAGAAAGGGAAGTGTATTAGTCAGGGCTCTCCAGAGAAACAGGACCAATAGGATATGTATATTGAAAGTTTTATTTTAAAGAACGGGCTCATGCAATTGTGGGGGATGCCAAGTCCAAAATCTGCAGGGCAGACCAACAGATTAGAGACCCAGGGAAGGGCTGATGTTCAGCTGGATACCAAAAGCAATCTTGAGGCAGAATTAACTCTTCCTGGGGACCTCAGTCTTTTTTTTCTCTATGGCCTTCATCTGATGGGATGAAACCCACCCACATTATGGAGGGTATTCTGCTTTACTCAGAGTCTATACCAGTGCTGTGTGCCATGAGAGGATCTTACATGTGCCACGAAAAAAGAAAAATTATTTTTGAGACAGAGTCTCACTTTGTCACCCTCCATAGAGTGCTGTGCCATCACTGCTCACAGCAACCTCAAACTTGTGGGCTTAAGCCATTCTCTTGCCTCAGCCTCCCAAGTAGCTGGATGACAGGTGCCCGCCACAATGCCCGGCTATTTTTCAGAGACGAGGTCTCACTCTGGCTCAGGCTGGTCTCGAACCCGTGACCTCACACGTGCTGGGATTACAGATGTGAGCCACCTCACCCAGCCAGGTGTGGCACAAAATTTTTTTAAATAATTAATTAAACTATTTTGGAAGATGTTCAAAGTGTAGTAAGTATATTCTATTTTTTACCCTATTTTAAAAATCAACATAATTTAAGCGTACCACAGGAGTTTAACTATAGGTTCACGTGTGTCATGAGCTAAAAAAGATTGAAAAGCACTAGTCTACAGATTTAAAGGTTAATTTCATCTGAAAAAAAATAAAACTAACTCTATAGCAACAGCAGTATCATGGCCTAGCTAAGCTGACACATGAAATGAACCATCACCAGGAGAGTAGATCAGTGATTGCTTTTTTGAATTTTTTCCTATATTTGCTGCATGTTTACAGAAATACAATTGATTTTAAAAACTTACGGTAAGATCTTGTTAAACTTAGTAGCTTTTTTGTGGAATCATTAGAATTTTCTATGCACAAGACTATATTGTCTGAATAAATACTATCTACTTTTTTAAAAAGTGATTCTCAAAAACAAAATTTTAACTAAATAAATTTTTAAAAAGTGATTATTGGGCAGCGCCTGTGGCTCAATGGAGTGGGGTGCCAGCCCCATATACTGGAGGTGGCAGGTTCATACCTAGCCCCAACCAAAAACTGCAAAAAAAAAAAAAAAAAAAAGTGATTATCCACAGCACAATACAGCAAAACAGAAGAATGGAAAATATAAGTGATTAGGATATGAAATACATGAAGGATAAGAGTGAGATGATCTCGTATATATGTAATCAGAGTCCCAGGAGGAGATGTGAGAAGAATGTAGCAAAATCTGAGGGTCAGGCGCAGTGGCTCGCACCTGTAATCCCAGCACTCTGGGAGACCGAGGTGGGCAGATTGCCTAAGCTCATGAGTTCGAGACCAGCCTGAGCTAGAGCAAGCTCCCATCCCTGAAAATAGCTCGGTGTTGAGGCAGGCACCCGTAGTCCCAGCTACTTGGGATGCTGAGGCAAGAGAATCGCTTCAGTCCAAGAGTCTGAGGTTGCTGTGAGCTATGGTGCCACAGCACTCTACCCATGCAACAGAGTGTGATTCCGTCTCAAAAAAAAAAAAAAAAAAAGGAAAACAGAAATCATAGCAGCTGATAGGGTTAGGCATGATGCCTCACACCTGTAATCCTAGCACTCTGGGAGGCTGAGGTGAGTAGATCACCTGAGCTCTAGAGTTCAAGACCAGCCTGAGCTAAAGCGAGACCACCATCTCCAAAAATGAGATGGGCTTTGTGGCGGCTACCTGTAGTCTTGGCTACTTGGGAGGCTGAGGCAAGAGAATTGCTTGAGCCCAAGAGTTTGAGGTTGTTTTGAGCTATGATGCCAAGGTACTCTACCGGGGGCAACAAAGTGAGACTGTCTCAAAAAAAAGAAAAGAAAAAAAGACAGCTGCTGATAAAAGACATCAGTCTGCCAATTTAGGAGTCCAACAAATCTCAAGCTGGACAAATAATCAAGAAATCATATCAGAATCTGAAGGACGCCAAAAACAGAGAAGGCAGATTATGGTCTAAAGAAAAAACAACCGAGCTTACAGGTAGTACGTTGGCACCAACAGAAGCCATAAGTGGTGGAATGAATGCCTTCTGTGTGCAAAAACTGGTGCATTTTATACCCTGCAAAAAAAACATCTTTCAGGAAAATGGATAAAATAAAGACTCAAACAAAACTGTGAGTTTAACATCAAAAGACCTTTATATAAAGATCTAAAGGATTATTTCAGGCACAAGGAAACTGATTCCAGATAGAAGTTGTGATATTAAGAATAAATACAGGAAAGAAACTAGTAAATACTCTGGTTAGTCTAAACAAAACTTGTCTGTATAAAATAATAATAATTTCATAACGTTTTTCTTTTTTTCCCCAAAGATACTCACACCACCAAATAATAATAATTTAAACTGGAGAGCTAATAACATAGTGACTATAATAACAACATATTGTGGGCGGCACCTGTGGCTCAGTGGGTAGGGCACTGGCCCCACATACTGAGGGTGGTGGGTTCAAACCCGGCCCCGGCCAAACTGCAACAAAAAAATAGCCAGGCATTGTGGCAGGTGCCTGTAGTCCCAGCTACTCGGGAGGCAAGAGAATCGCCTAAGCCCAGGAGTTGGAGGTTGCTGTGAGCTGTGATGCTACAGCACTCTACTAAGGGCAATAATGCAAATATTAATTGGCTCAAGCTGGCCATTCACAATGTACACACATTTTAAACATCACATTGTACATGATAAATATATACAATTTTTATTTGTCAATGCACAATAATTAACTTTTAAGAATTTAAATAATAATGAGTTTAAAAACAACTAAAATCCAGGGAGGGGGAAAAGTAAAGATATTTTAAAGTTCTTGTTGTGTTTGGGGGAAGGATAAGTACATCAATTAATATGAGATGTGAATAAATGAAGTATTTTAAAATTTCCATAGTAACCTCATTATTAGAGAACTGTTTCTCAATTGTGGAGGTGGTGGTGGTGGTGATTTTATCCCCCAAGGGACATTTGGTAATATCTGGGAACATATGTGGCTGTCACAACTGGAGAGAGTGTTACTGATATCTTATGAGTAGAGGCCAGTGATGCTGCAAATTATCCAAGGATGCATAAGACGGCCACACACAACAAAGAGTTATCAAGTTCGCAAATCAGTAATGTGGAGGTCAAACTTAGGAAAGAAATCCTCAGGACACTGACAAAAATATAGCTATTTGGGAGACAGGTAGAGAAAGAAAGCAGGTCAGAAACCAAACTGCACGATTACAGCAACCCCATTCCCATACTCCTGCAAATCCTCATGACCCTGAGAAGGCTTTAGCCACCCTGGGAGGACAACTAGTGATAGAAAGCAGGTCAGAGACCAAACGGCCGGGGCACAGCACCCTCCTGAAATGCTTCAAGGCTAGTGTCCCTGAGAAGCATCAGAATCTCCCACCCTGGCCCTGGCTGGCCCTCGAGATAAGGCCTTCATGCAGGATTAGCACATTTTGTGGAAGGCAATAATTCTCAAGCCAGTCTGGACACAGCATCATTCGTGCTGCAGGAAAGATGACTTCCCTCACCTCTCACGACCCCCTCCCACATTCCAACCACACCAATAAAAGTCCCTGGAAACTGTGAGCAGGGCTGACATCTGCTGAAAATAAAGCCTGTCCTTCATCCCTGGACTGGCCTCCTCTTCTTCTTGCAGGATCTGGCCAGACTCTATCCCTTAACCTTTCACAAAAAATCCCAGTACCAGAGGAAAAAGGAGAATAAGGAAAATCACTCGGTCAAGAGATTACAAGGAAGGAGAGAAGAAAAAACCAAACCAAACAAAGCAAAACCACATTAACACATACAGAGTAAATGAAAACAGAAAGTAACACAATGGAAACAAATCCAAAAGTAAGTGGACCAAATGACCCAGAACAAGATAAAGTTGTCAAGCTAGCTTCTTAAAAATGAATACTGGGTGACACCTGTGGCTTCAAAGCAGTAGGTGTTGGTCCCGTACACCTAAGGTGGAAACCCAGCCCCAGCCAAAAACTGCAAAAAAAAAAAAAAAAAAGAGAGAGAGAGAATTCTAAAGCTTAGCTGTTTTCAAAAGACCCACAGAACACATAAGGATACAGAAAAATTGGATATAAAAAGAAGGTAAAAGATATACCAGGCAAATTCTAACCAAGGAAGCTGATTTTGCTTTATTAATATCACACACAGTAGACTTCAAGACACAAAGCACATTACTTGTGTTAAAGAGGATTGAGATATAATTATAAAAAGTTTTAGTTACCAGGAAGATGAAACGGTTCTAAATGTATATGCCCTTAACATAACTTCAAAATAGACCAAACTGGGCAGCGCCTGTGGCTCAGTGGGTAGGGTGGTAGGTTCAAATCCAGCCCTGGCCAAACTGCAACAAAAAAATAGCCAGTCATTGTGGCAGACGCTTGTAGTTCCAGCTACCCAGGAGGCTGAGGCAAGAGACCCACCTAAGCCCAAGAGCTGGAGGTTGCTGTGAGCTGTGATGCCACGGCACTCTACTTTTCTTTTTCTATCTCTAAAAAGAAAAAAAAAAAAACTGACAGTTGTAAGACCTTGACAGATTCATCATCATATTAATGATGGTAATAATAGCTGACATTCGTGTAGCATGGATACATGGATAGTGAGCCAGACACAATGCTAAGTGCACTGCCAATTCTGTCATTTATTCACTCCAGGATGCCATCAATTACAAGGTTCAGCATTGATGTTTGAACCATTCAGATTCCACTGAGAAAAAAGGAAAATGTTGGCACTTAGGCTATTCCTCATTAGCAATTATAAGACACATCTAAATGTCAGAGATGTTAAAGTGTGTGTGTGTGTAGAGATGAAACTACCCTTCACAAATCAATAAAGGGGTGCAAGACAAGAACTGTGTTAAGGGCCTAAAACTCTGCTGAAGACACAGGCCTAGCTAAAAATAATGGTACTAATCAGCCACCGTCCCCCTATTTGCTTCTGTATAACTGCCACTCTGGAGTCACATAGCTGGTAGTCACAAATCCTTATTTTCTTTGGTAGTAACATCACAGCCGCCTTTTGAAACCTCAAGCAGTTTGTGAGACATCTTCCAGGTCCTGCATTCCAATGGTTTGGCTGACCCACCCAGACCCAGGGCCTATACCAAGAAACAGACTCAACTGAAATTATAATCCCTTCCCAGGAACAGACTCAACACAAAACACAAGAAGATGATTTCTACAAACCTCAAATGTTGCTTCAAAATTAACCAAGTAGCTGGCTTGGTGCCTGTGGCTCAACAGGCTAAGGCGCCAGCCGCGTACACCTGAGCTGGCGGGTTCGAATCCAGCCCGGGCCCGCCAAACAACAATGGCGGCTGCAACCAAAAAATGGCCAGGCGTTGTGGCAGGCGCCTGTAGTCCCAGATACTTGGGAGGCGGAGGCAGGAGACTCGCTTGAGCCCAGGAAATGGAGGTTGCTGTGAGCTGTGATGCCATAGCACTCTATCCAGGGGGGCAGCTTGAGGCTCTGTCTCAAAAAAAAAAAAGAATCATCAAAGGACACTAAAAATGGTGGGCA